>JAWPHD010001917.1:67500-286461 GCA_037043455.1 Cyrtodaria siliqua | reverse complement strand
AGCATGTGTTTGTTTGTGGACTATCACAGGAGTAGAATCACCGTATTGAAAAAGCTCATGGTAATAAAACTCTTTATACTTTCCTTATCTCTCTCCAAAGTTATTATCAAAGAAGCTTGGATCACAGAGGTCATGTTTTGCTAACAAAGAATGCATAAAGTTTATGTAAGTCAACTAATAAGAAGGATCCTTAATCAAGGTATTGTTTTTTATCAAGCACAGTCAGATATGTACAGATATACATATTTGTGTTTTTAAAGCTTTGCGACTACCTAATGCTTTTCACAATAATATTTTCTGTGCAGATAAAGTGTTTCTGTTGCAAATACGTAAAATAATAACATTTTAATGACAAAGACTTGGGTATTTATTGTTGCCGACAATGCCGACAATTATCATACATTAGTCAATGTTCCACCCCCAGTGCTTAATCGTCTATCTTTGTTTACACAAAGATGTTCTATGCAACTGCCTATAACACAGTTTTACATTGAAATGCAGATCCATTGTAATTAAGTGGGTGGGGTAATTCAATATGCGAATTTTAAGAAACAGTGCTAAAATAGGCATTTATATGTATCATCGTTCATTCAAACTTTTAAATTTTTATTATTTAGCTATCTCTTTATATTGTAATACCTCATTGAAATGTATTATTCGTAACAAATGTTGCAGATATACATACACATAGACCTGCAATGATTTTATGACAAACGTACATTTTTGAGCCATAAAAAAACGTATTTCTCCTATCTGGATTTTTCTAGACTTTTTTTTGAATTTTTGCAATATATGTATCTATCAGAAAATCAGAAAATCATTTCTGTTGAAATTAGTTTGATGTGGGTTCACAGGTTGAGTGGACTAGTAGCTTTTTAGTTATACAAATATTAAGAATATTAAAGTCTTCAACTCGAGTACAAGCTCTAGAAAAACGAGTTGAGACACTTAGACCCCATAAGAAGTTGCTCGGGGAACATCCCCATCTAAATGGGGATAATTAATAAAATCAAAATTAAAATCATCTCTCTTGTCATATATTTTGCTAATTATTTCACCATTTTCAATGGAGATATGTAAATCAAGAAAAGAAGCGTTAGTATCAGAAATATTAGCTTTGTTAAGTTGAAGGTCTTAGGGTATATATTATTAACCATAGTAGAAAAGAAAGGGTTGTCAATGTTTAATATGTCATCCAGATACCGCGAGATAGCATTAAAAGCCTCAATAACATCTTCCTGGTATCTGGTGAAAGACTCAACATGAAATCTCTTTAATAGCAATATAAAAACAAATCTGCGACAAGGGTTGCACAGTTCGTACCCATAGGGATACCAACAATTTGTCTATAAAAGGTCGTTCCATACCTGACGAAGATATTATATAATAGAAAGATGAGTGCTTCACAAACTTTTTGGCAAGTCCACATAGTGTAATTGTCTAAACTGCCGTTAGTAAAAAAGGCTTTAATATTATTACAGGCCATTGATATTTAGTATGCACCTGCATCTATCAATCTTTTACTCTTCCTAGGGTGGAGGTCGGTAAGATATTCCCCGGGGATTAGTAAAAAAACTATTCCCCGAGTTAGTAAATCATACACAAACATAGACTTTGATATTACCTCCTACCCAAATTTTTGGAATTATACATAAATCGCGCCCATAATGATGGGAATTAGACAACACATTTGTACATTTGTTTAATAACCCCTGGGTATGCCCGCCCCCACCACCGCCCCCGACCTAGGACCACCACACAGGTGCATACCTGACTGAGACCATTCACATCCTGCTTGATAGACACATCAATATGCATGATGTATTAATGCAGCTTGTTGGTGGATTTTCGTAATTTTGTATAATGGTTTCATTTATCATCCGTATACTGCTTTATTTATTATACAAAACACATGGTGTTTCACCTAAAGCATCATAATCTGATTCATCAATACTGGTAGGCATGTTGCTGAGGTTAACAACATTTTCTGTTGCAGTTTCAAGTATATATTTCAAGATTGCTATGCATTCTTCCCTTTTCCCGAGGAAGGTTGCAACGGTTTAGCAACATGTGAAGGCATGAAATAAAGAAAATGCTCCGGTCTTTGGTCACAACTGGAGCACGATCATTTCTGGTCAATATTAAAATGCTGCTACAATCATCAATTGATCCTCTTTATTTCCTTTGGCTGAGGAAATTTCACTTTCACCATCGTGCATCTCAACTGTTCTACAAGGCTACACATTTGTGTAACTGAAGCCATCTGTCTCCTTAAAGCAGATTAAAGATCAACCATATTTCCCAATCATCTCCCTTTATTTGCATTTTCTTTTGTTTATGAACCTGGTTGATAGATTGCTGAAATATTGTTCTTCGGCTATGATCGGAAATGTTCGCTTTATGAATTTAGCTGCACTCACTGGATACTAAAGTTGTCGATCAATCAAACGAATTGGAAGTCGTCCAGCATGACCAAGGGCAAACACGTAGAGGATGAGTCCTGAAGTACACTTTTTGTCTAGCTGAATATTTTTCTCTATATGAATGTTAAAAGTACAGAAAAAAAGTACATCTAAAATACAGGACCTGATTCCATAAATGAAATTGTGGACCTTCTTAAAATGAGATACATTACACTATTTTATCTCAATGTATGGTTGGCATACATATTTACCTTTAGCTTGCAAAAGGCACATTCAGTTATCTGATTCTCTTAAAATTGTTTTTGAAACATTTGAATCAGATATAAACGATTCGGCTGTATTCGATTCGATAGGAGCTTCAGAGGAAACTGTTATCCAGCCATTGTATTTCAATACATTACATAGTACTTTCAAAATTGCCATTTCGATGTGCAACCATTCCACTATAATAAATTTTACCACTGAATATTTTGCCAATGCAAATCTGCTTTATTACCGTCGTTTGTACAGGATTAAGAAATGCAACCACATTCTTGTCCATATCCATAGAATGGTTGATTATTGCCACGGAGTGCGCTTGCTCTTAAAATAACGACAATAACGCTGTGATAGTGTGACTTAAAATGATGAAACCCGCCTAGAGGCTTGTGTGTGTGATGGGGGTTGGGGTGGGGTTTGAAGGGACTTCTTAAAGTATCAGGTATACACTGTTGTTTGCGTATGTATTGTTTTAGCTTTAAGATGATACTGCATACTGCATTGCAGCCAATTTTCCTTTGAATCGTACTGATACCCAAAATAACGTTTTTAACAGACGTTAACACAAATGTCAGAATTATACTATATAATTTGATAACATTTCCTGACGTGGGCGGCCTGATTCGTGTTCAATACATTTCATTAAAGAAACTAACTTGCCAAATAACGGAAAAATTACAAAATCGCTTAGCCAAACTCCAGGTCATGCGCATAGCTATGCGTAGACTCTATAGGCACGGGCCTGCATATGAATGTTAAAATATATTTTCTCTTATCTCATTTCAGTTCTATAATAAATAATATTAAACTCAACAATATATGTATTGTTACTCAAATATGCCACACATTTCTATCACATTTCTATCATGTGTCTATATCAACAAAACATTATTATATACCAATGGATATCCGCTTTTGGAATTTCTTTTACTGGTTTGTGGCTCATTCGTTTTAGTTTCAATTCCATTAAAAAACAAAAAAGTATACTGCTTAACCGGAACAGTAGGAATGGTTTATGAAAACAAACAACAATATACTGTCAAATTGTTCTTGAGCATAACATTTCGAAAGACGTAAAACCCGTCATAAATATCGGATGAAAATGTGTTACTCAGTCATTAGTAATAATTATCATAATGATTTTAAATCTATTTCATTTTAAAGGAAAACAGCAAACAAAAAAGGCGTGTACCCACGTATTCGTAATTATTTTACATCGAAAATAGACTATCTGACTAAAATCTGACTAAAACTCACCCTATCCTGTTTTAAGCGTCTATACAACTTAAATTAGTGCGTATTTGATATTTCCCCTCACGCATAATAATTATTCTTAATGCTCATACATGTAAACACAGTTTTCTTCTTAAAAAAACAACTCTTAACATGTTAAATTATACAATTTAAAGGTACATTAAATGTGATATACATTTAGATTATATGATAGCAGTTATGATGCACATCGATTCAATTTCAAAAAGGAGGAAAACATCGTTATTTCAAAACCCCAGTTTGAAGTATATTTTGTATAAAAGGACTTTACTTTTAAGAGGTCCTTAAAGCGTGTACTATAGCTCCGGAAAACAAGGTTTGAGTCGTGACGTATCGTAATGTAAATTGCGTGTGAACCTGGAATTGTATATATTTAAGGTACCAGAGTACCAGGTTACCGGGGTAAAACGCAATTCTGACACGCGCATGCTGTTTCACAAACAAAGGTGATGTTAAACCATTCTGTAAACTAAAATCTATATTCCCTACGTTAGCAAGTGAAGAAGACTCCATGAAATTAACACACCTCTAAAATACTTAGATGGGGACCAATTACATTAATAATCTGATCAGAAAATATCCGGGTTACTAATAGTATTATACAGGTATGTTTTTGAACACTCGACATTTTATTAAGTTTGCTCTACCCACGCAACAATGAATATATCTACATATCAAAATAAAATGTTTCCTATAAAATATTTTCCTTTATGTGTGTATGACGGTAGCTGTTACTTTTAAAGTGACATGCGACAGAAAATGGTGTATTTATGTTTTACTAGAACGTGTATAACTGAGAAGTCTTATTTTAAAATTGTTTAAGTTTCCTTGAAATAATTGAATTGTGTGTCGATTACCCTTTGATTAAGTAACGTTTCTGAAACATATTAGAGTTCATGTGTCTCCGAAAATACAAAATATGTCGATAATAAATGGGGGGAAAACACACACACAGCACTTTCTGTGTTAAGATTTTGCAGTGCTAATCTAGTTTATTTTCCCCACTTAAAGACATGATGGCAATACAACTTTTACATTTAAAAGGCAATATTGATTGCAAATTTACAACAGACGGTACTCCAGAATGCAGGATTTCGAATAGTTAAAAAAAATGATGGGAGACCATGACCTCGGACATCCTGATAAACTTGCACCTTTGGTGATCAAATGATAAATGGGCCTGCACGTTAAATTTGAATTTAAATTTCTTATCATTGTAATCACACATATATAATATCATTTATTATATATATTATATATTATAGATTATAGAGTAACTAAGAAACTGTTTGAAACGATAATAGCCTTTCTTTAGTATATAAACAACGCATTATACAATAACGTTTTACTACCAGTTTCCGCATAATACTTTGATATGGTAGAATTGTTTGAACTTTTACGGCAGTTTGGTGGACATTTTGAAAATGCATGACCATTTTAAAATAAGGTGAAAATGAAGTGGCTCAGGTTCTTAGCCTGAACAGGACACACTAGAGGATCATTCTGACAACTTTCATGCATTGCATCACAATTTGAACTAAGCTGACAAATATATATATTATTTCCCCCGCTTCAAACGCATATGACGTCACAAACACAAAAAGGGTTGACAACAGGGCTACCGCTACCAGAAGGTGCAATCTTAGTGTATCACAATATTGTCCAATCATCGCACAAGAGAACAGCGAAGCTGAGTGACGGAATGTAAATGTTCTTTGTTTTGATAAGACGTCTCCTGAATGATATATGTCTTCTTTTGTTGTTCGTTTCCTGGATATCCGTACAAAAGCTTCCCTTTTTGTTCGTGAAGACTGAACATATTTTGAACAAATAAAGCATACATACCTTTACTCAGCGACCCCTGTCCACATAGGACAAACTAATTCTTCCTGCACTTCTAAGATTACCCAATCAAACATTTTAAAGTGACCGAAATGATCAGGTCGCGAGACTATGAGTAATCTCCGAAAGTGCAGGAATTATCATCTAGTCGTTTGCAGCGTAGGAAAAGGGAAGCGTAAATAAATGAAGATATGTACGATTCATGAAATTAAAACCGAATAAATGATAAATAAATACCTAAATGGAGGCTTCCTTTATCGCAAAACGATTTCCGTAACCTCTCCCAACGATAAGGGACATAAACCGGGAGATCCTTTGTATCGGGGACTTTCCTCCAAGACATATATCGACACTCTTACAGCTTACGTCGAGATTTATTGATACTTAATACCGAATTCATATACACATGGCAATAACACAAGCTTCAGTGTACATGGGCATTATACCACATACTACATGGCAAGAACACAAGCTTCAGTGTAGATGGGCATTATACCACATAATACATTACAATAACACAAGCTTCAGTGTAGTTGGACATTATACCAAATAACACAAGCTTCAGTGTAGTTGGGCATTCATATTATTGGTGCTAGTAGGAGACAAGGACAGGTAGTTTGTGATTGGGTGAGGTATTGTGTATTGTGTCTTCTGCGTGTTATTTCTGTGTGGCACCACTATAACGAGAATTCAGTTCACTGTTACGTGTAGACACTGTCGTGATTTAATCGAAATAGTGTTAATAGCGACGCTAAACCCCGTACATATATGCACGCACGCACGCACTCACGCAAACTACATGCACGGTACATAGATGCACGCACGCACGCACGCACGCACGCACATACATACATACATACATACATACATACAGTCTACTCGAAACATATGTTTCTGCAGTAAGAGTTCTAGACTATCAAAGGTGAAAAAATCATGGTAGTTATATAAGGAACAATGATAAGCTAGCCATCTTTTGTAGGCCTTATCATTGTAAAGACTGTGCCGATTTCAATAAATAACCACATTTTTTAACAAATAATTTCAATGTTTTTAGAACATATTTGCCTCTGAACACGCCTGAATGATTATCATTATAAATGAACGATCGCTTCCTTTTTATTTTTTAATCACGTTTAAGCTAATTAAAAAGATATATCCCTTAGTAATTCATTGGAAAATAATAATTTTTTTTGTGGTGAGTTTTTAATTTTTTCATTGAAGACAAATACAATTTGGTATTGTCCTGTGTATGTATCATACGTGATGTATATCATATTTGATGTTGCTGTACCTTGGTATAGGTATTGAAATGTACATGTATCATATGTGATGTTGTTTGTTCCTTGGTATACGTATGTACCAAAACGTCTATTTGTACATGTATTCCATGGTTAGGTCCGGAACAGTATAAGTAACACATATGAGGTGTCGGTAGCATGGTTAGGTGCTAATCAGTTTAGATATCATATATATATATGTGGTTAGTTTATCCTTGGTGTACCCTTACCAAAAATATAGGCTTCTGGTGACTATTTGCTGCAACTCTGCGGCAAACATTGCTGCAAAGCTCAACTCTGCGGCAAACATTGCTGCAAAGCTGCGGCGAACAAGTTTGAGGCGATGTTGCGGTACACTTTTATTATGAAATGAGGTCTGCGGCAAAGTTGCAGCGAACAAATATGCAAATGAGGTTCTGGTGATGTTCCGGCGATGTTCAACGCAACTTTGCCGCAGACCTCATTTGCATGGTAAAAGTGTGCGGCAACTTTGCAGCAAACTTCATTTGCATAACGCTTTTAGCTGTAATCTTCTGGCGATGTTCGCTGCAACTTTGCAGCAAACTTCATTTGCATAAAATGTTTCTCTGCACTGTTCTGGCGATGCTTGTGGTGATGTTCGCTGCAAAGTTGCGGCAATGTTCGCCAACACATCGCGGCAAAGTTTTTCAAAATAAATAATGGACATAAATTTTGAAATGGAACAATGGTGCGCCGTTTTAAAAAAATATATATTTAGATCAAAAACATGATTTTTTTCAGTATTTAACATGGACTGCACCAAATTTAAATAAATGGGAACGATTTAAATAAATCGACACTAAATAAATGCTCTTGATTTAAAGTATATCCTTAAGATTTGTTATGGGGGTTGCGGGTGTCCGACCAAAGTTGACGTTTCAAAATGTCTCGTAAGGGTCCCATGCCTAGTTAGGAAATTCCTCACGGGTGTATGTCTCTCGCCAAGTGTTTTACGTGTGCTCATGGAAATGTCGACCGCTGTCATTTCTGCATTACTCACATTTTATGGAGATGTCGACCGCTGTCATTTCTGCATTACTCCCATTTTCATGGAGATGTTGACCGCTGTCATTTCTGCATTACTCCCATTTTATGGAGATGTCAACCGCTGTCATACTTGCATTACTCTAATTTTATGGAGATGTCGACCGCTGTCATTTCTGCATTACTCCCATTATCATGGCGATGTCGACTGCTGTCATTTCTGCATTACTCCTATTTTCATGGAGATGACGACCGCTGTCATTTCTGTATTACTCCCATTTTATGGAGATGTCGACCGCTGTCATTTCTGCATTACTCCCATTATCATGGAGATGTCGACCGCTGTCATTTCTGCATTACTCTCATTTTCATGCAGATGTCGACTGCTGTCATTTCTGCATTACTCCCATTTTATGGAGATGTCGACCGCTGTCATTCCTGCATTACTCTCATTTTCATGGAGATGTCGAGCGCTGCCATTCTTGCATTACTCCCATTATCATGGAGATGTCGAGCGCTGTCATTTCTGCATTACTCCTATTTTCATGGAGATGTCGAGTGGTGTCATTTTTGCATTACTCCAATTTTATGGAGATGTCGACCGCTGTCATTTCTGCATTACTCTCATTTTCATGGAGACGTCGAGCACTGTCATTTCTGCATGACTCTCATTTTCACAGAGATGACGAGCACTGTCATTTCTGCATCACTCCCATTTTTACGGAGATGTCGAGCGCTGTCATTGCGCCTTACTCTCACTTTTACAGAGATGTCGACCGTTGTTATTCCTGCATTACAGTCATTTCATAGAGATGTCGAACTCTGTCATTTCTACATTACTCTTATTTTTATGGAGATGTCGAGTGCTGTCATTTCTGCATTACTCTCATTTTCAAGGAGATGTCGAGCGATGTCATTTCTGCATTACTCCCATTATCATGGAGATGTCGAGCGGTCATTTCTGCATTACTCCCATTATCATGGAGATGTCGAGCGCTGTCATTTCATGGAGATGTCTAGAGTTGTCATTTCTGCATTACTCTCATTTTCACGGAGATGTCGAGTGCTGTCATTTCTGCATTACTCCCATTATCATGGAGATGTCGAGCGCTGCCATTTCTGCATCACTCCCATTTTTATGGAGATGTCAAGCGCTGTCATTGCGCATTACTCTCACTTTTACAGAGATGTCGAGCGCTGTTATTCCTGCATTACTCTCCTTTTCATAGAGATGTCGACCGCAGTCATTTCTGCATTACTCCCATTTTCATGGAAATGTCGAACATCAGCCTAACTGAGGCAGTCCAATAGGCACTTGGTGCCTGGATATCTTAGAATCAGCACCAGACCCTTAGGACAGACCCACAAACATAAATATAAACATTTACCAATGGAGGTCAGGCTATGGGTCTGACTATGGTCTGGGGCTGATTCCGAAAGTTCCAGGCGACTGTTACCTAACCAGATGAAAAATGCAAAACTTGCTATTTTCCGACATATAAAAATAAAAATAAAACAGTTATATACTTACAATATACAGGTATGGAACAATTCCCCTTCAGAATATTCACTCAAATAAACTCATTCAAATTCATTGTTTTAAAATGTTACAATTTCATTGAAAAATAGTACACTGTTGACAACACACCATTGCCTATATAGACACATGATAACTGGTTATTTATGCAAAAATACCACAATTTCTTGAACACATGTGTTTCTAATAGAATAATCTCTGCAGGATACTGCATGATACTGCATCAGATCAAAGGAAATTGCATACTACCTGGTAATAATAATTAACTGACCCAGTCAGCAAGATCATCCAGCTTAATTTCCCCCCAAATCTATCATAAATTGTGTTTCTACATGACTGTACACTTATATTATTCTGATATTAAGAATTAATTATCTTTGTCATTTTTTGACTTTTAAATACATGTTATTTAAAGTATGACTGTGCTTAAATTTCAAAGTAGATTTTATATTTGTTAAATTTGTAGATAGTTCCTATGTAATAATGCACAATGACTTAAACTATTAAATTGACTTGTCATCATGGTCATGTTAATGCAGAGTAATATTGGTATCATTTTGCACTTGGGACACAATTTTAATTGTTCTGGTTTTAAATGTTGGAGTTATCATGATGTTTGGAATTTAAAAATGTTCTTGCAACACAATAATACATATTTTGGCTTTTTCTGAAAAAAATAATTGAATTGAATTGAATGTTGTTTAGTGGCTCATCAACACAGTATAGGTTATTTAGAGCCGCCCCAGAGAGAGGGGAAGGATACATAGGAATCCGGGAACCGTTCCCTACTCTTATATCGAATAAATTCCTATGGTTCTCTAACGTGCTTGGAGGATAGACCGATACACGGGACTGTTTACGTCCCCATCCGATGGACGAGGCTCAAGCTAGGGAAAGTGTCTTGCCCAAGAACACACCGATGAAACTCAGTGGCACCATGGAGGATTGAACCCGGGGCCTCCGGTTACAAATCCGCCGTGCTACCGACTGAAAAAATAAGGTTCCACTAAAAGTTTTATACATGTACTTAGCAAAATAACTTGTTAAGTGGTCCTTTGACATAAAATCCACATTTTACTTGAGTGTTAAGTAACATAGAAGAAATAACAAAAATCTGTATAAAGTTTAAGCTTTGTGATGATGAAGTTTTGGCGAACGGAGATAAAGCAGATCAGAATGGAAAAGTATGTCGTGATCTTATGGAGAATAAAGAAACGGCAATTCTGAATTGAAAAGTTTGTGGCAATGTTACGGCGTGCAATACAAATAAAAATCGAAATGGTAAAGTTTGTCGCAATGTTGTGGCAAACAAAAAAACTGCAAGTAAGTTTGTGGTGATGTTATGGCGAACGTTCCAAATAAATAAATGTTTCTGGCGAATGTGTAACTTTTTAGCGAGTTTGCGGCAAATTCGCCAAAGATTACCATGGTGTTTGCGGGAACATCACCGCTAGTGGCGAACATTGGCGAACATTAAAGAATTGTTCTGGCAAACAAAATTGTTCGCTGCAACCTTGCAGCAAATTGCAGCAACCTTGCAGCAAACTTTCTCATTTGGTAAGGGTAGGTATTGATCAATATATATACATTCCTGATAAAGGATATTTAATGTGACAAGCTATTATAAGTGTACATGTGACACTAGACAGTTCTGAGGTATAGTGTTCTTGGGTGTGTCAGAACATGTTTAATTAAGGCATAATGTAATTGATAAATCGAGTGCTAGTATATATTTACATATTATTCCAGCTCAGAATGTCAACACGTGTAAAATCAGTTGCCGCGCCTGTTGAGACCCGTGGCCGCAGTAAGAAGGCCAGGACAACCACAGATGGGGAAACCCCTGTGGTGAACAGATGTAAAGTTTTTAAAGGGAACTCTGTAAAAGCTGTGTTGAACAGCAGGTTGTCAATTGTATTTAACCCTTCATATTCATCCAAATAATAAAGGATATTGCATATTCATTAGCTCACAATTATTTTAGTTGTCGGCAATAATCCGTAGCTTTGATAGTTTTATTGTTTAGTATTATACCGCATTCTATTACGGTACACCTAGTTTGTTTCATGTGGATTTGTAGTGACAGTTTTCTGGCAGTTGGTTTCAGGTTGCTGGAGAATAAGCTGTCAAGATCTGGCTGTACACTTGAAGCAAGCGGAGTTGGTCAATAATATGGGGCCTGATGAATCTTTGCTTTGTGGATCTTTTGGTGGTTCATGCGATTTACATATCGATGGTCGTTGGAAATCTGACACCTTACAACGTTATATCAGATTGCCTCAGCTTTCGTTGTAATTCTGTGTTGAATTGAGTAATTAAACATATGCTTTTGAAGGGCTCAGTGTAAGATTGGTCTTTCATTTACATATTTTGGAATTATGACGCCTTACATAATTATATAAGATTGCCTCAGTTTTCGTTGTAATTCAGTGTTGAGTTGAGTAATTAAACATATACTTTTGAAGGGTTCGGTGTAAGACTGGTCTTTCATTTAGATATGTATGTTGGACACTTATCTATGTAGTCTTAATTTGTTTACATCAGGGCTACCATAATACAATTAAGAAAAAGCCTGAGATTTATGAAAATGCTGAATTTGAGCGCGCGAAGCGACAATTTCAAAATCGACACTTTTCAACAGCGATTGACAAAAAAGAAAATTACAATGTGTTTACAATATATTACATTCTGTTGTATCTTATTCATACTTTTCCATTACCCAGATGTTGAGATTTCACCTTATTTACAGTAGGCCATACAATTTGTGTTACTCTGTTTTTATCCTTAGGTTCAATTCATACTTTTGCCTTGGAGAGATGTTGAGACTTGATTTTATTTTCAGTAGGTGATAAAATGTGTGTTACTCGGTTTTTATCCTTAGGTTCTAAAGTAAAATAAAATGCAAGAAATGTGCAGGGTTTTAAAAGAATCACACTGTAGATACCTTCATTTTAACAGTAAACTTGGTTGAACATCAAGGATGAAGACCGAGTTCATCACAAAACAGAATGTATTGGTTATGTCTTGTTTCTGGTCACTGACTGGTCAGTTTTTGTGATGATGCTCAATAGTGAAGTAAACATCTTTCTCAGAGTATAAAGATACCAATGTTTAAGATTAAATGTTGAAACTGATACATATGTCATATTGATATTCATATACATGTATATGCAGGATTTTAAAAGAATCACACATAAATACTTTTAAGTTTTACAGTAAAGTTGGTTAAACATCTCGTCTATCACCTACCAAAAAAAGTCAGTCTACTTAGATGATGCTTTAGCAAAATTATGAATAAGTTGTTTTATCGGAAAGAATTTATAAAGCTTATTACTTGGATACACATTTAATCTGTCAGGATTTTGTTATTTTATTTATTCATATAAGGTGGATCTTGCATAATAAAGATTAAAGGGGTTGATGCACTATTTTTAAACATGGTTTCTTTAAAAGGGCTCTGAAAAACTTGAAAAAAGCTGAAAAAATTATCAAAATGCCATGAAATATAAAGGAGATAATTAACAAAGAACATACATGGAGGCGGCCATCTTGGAACGATGAAATTGATCAAAAATAAATATACAGATGTAAAATGTATGAATTGAATGCTTATTTTTTATTTGCAGTGATTTTCTTTGCTTTAAAAGGCATTTTGTCAATATGTCACATATGGTAAAAAAGCGCGATGACGTCATCTTTCAAAGATGGCCGTCTCCATTTATTAGTAGATATGTCCTAAAAACACAAATGTTTCCATAGGGTTTGTTATTTGTTACCGGATACTGGGTAACAGCTTTCTTTTAAAGACATTCGTTTAATAAGCATGTACAGCATGTCATTTAATAGATATGAGGCAGAGTTGGTTTGAATACATGGTTACATAATTTATGAATACCTATATATATAGGACCAACTATCGCTTGGTTAGGAGACCACTTACACACACGATTAAGGGAGTTTTATACGTTCACATGTCTGAAAACAAACAAGGTAAATTATGTGACCGTTTATTGCACAATTTATGAAACTTCAAAGATACTTCATTCGGAAGAAGTTTATTTGCCTACGTGCGCAATAAAAAGGCACTCGCTAATTTATTATTTTATTACCATGAGTATGAGTTTTGACTGCGAAAAAAGTTTTCATCCAATATAGCTTCGTATCATAAATCTGTTTAAAGTAGATGTATATGAAAACACTTTAAAACGATTTATACACAAGTAATTTTGATATTAGATATCGGGACAAATACTTGCCCCATTATGGGTTAAGTATGAATACGATGCATAATGCTACAACAAATCCAAAACCAAAATTATATATTTATATATATATAATATGATCGTTATTGCCGTTTAAAAAAAAAAGACTCTATGTTAAATGTTTTAACTCCACTAAGCTTTCGGACTTTGATGAAAATATCAAAAACTAATGTGCCTCAAATCTCTTAATATTATTAGTTGTACCCACTTGTACCCAGTTGTTACCTGGTGTAACCCTGTGTTACCATGTATCCAAAATGTATCTGCCTCAACTACAAAAAGCAAGTGAAATATCCTGTTTATCATATACAGAACTCGAATTACATAAGACGCCGCGGGCGATTTGGACTAACTGATTGGTGGACTGTGGTGTACACACCAATAAGTTGCCATCATCTGACCACACGCAGTCGCGTATTGGGTACACGTGCTGGTATTTTTGTTAATAATTGGGTACTAATAAAATGTATGACTTATTTTTTTAAAAAGCCGGCAATTTTAACAGGAAAGCCGGTAAGCCGGTAATCTAATCAAAAAGCCGGTAATTACCGGCGCAAAGCCTGAGAAATGGCAGGCCTGTTACATTAAGATGATTGGTATGATATGGATGTCAGCGTAAGGCTGGTTCATGTATCTCTGCCGTCATTACATAGTAGAATGTAGTTGCCTGACGGAAACTGTTTGTTTCTTCAGTGAAGTAAGAAGAGATTAATCCACTGGTTTCTTATTACTTTTGTTATGACACACTCCTTTGTGTCTTGTCATCAAACGTTATGTTTTGTATTATTTCTAGCTTAATCGTCTTTGAGTGGGCTTTTGAATGGCTGAAAGTTGCCCACTTTTTTATATGGGAATGTTTTCCATGTATTTGCAAAAGTTATTTTGTGAAATATTCAATCTAGTCATTATAATAAAACATATAACACTTCACAAAACATATAACAATATAATCTAGTCTTAAATGTATTATAATGTTAAGTCATTTTATAAATAAAATGACATATTCACTTATCATGGATCTTTGTGTTATTTAATTCCCATCGTCAAAACAAGCTGCATAGATGAAACTAGATAGTATTAAGTATAACTCGGGATTATGCATGCACAAACTATAATTGTTGTAGATAATTATGTTTGTGAGGGTAAACCGCAATCCTTTTGGTTATTGGCTCATCCTTTGTGTTAAAGTGATACAGACATCCCATGATCACACTGGGCCAGACATCACCATGGTCAGCACCCTGCACTCAGAGAGGATTCTTTGTTCTTTGTAACACACCGAAGTTACGCTGTCATTTTCAGAAAACAATTTACCCACCGACTCCACTTTCTACCACACACATGTTTAGTTGTGTAAACAGTGGATCCGATTGCTTATTAAATTGTAATGTATGTATGTTCATATTATATTATAGCATGGCTTCCTGTTTTTCTGCTTTGTTTCAAGGTTTTTGATAAAATGTACTATTGTTTCTGCTTTGTTACAATATTGCTGATAATATGTATTGTTGAAGGTGGGCGGCGAAAAGTTGCCCACCTTTTTTAAATAAGGTTAATCATATTATGAATATTATGACACTTCACAAAACATATAACATTATAATATAGTCAGTAATGTATTATTGCCCACCTTTTTTTTATGGGAATGATGTGTTATTTAATTCCCATCGTCAAAACCAGCTGCATAGATGAAGCTAGATAGTACTCAGTATAACTCAGGTTTAGGCAAGCACACAAACGAGTTAACACGACTTTAAACTGTCAATATGTTTTATTCCCTAAAAATAAACAATGTAATACACGGCACATTAATCTATCTAAAAGTTTACTGTTATTTATAATTGAAATTGTATACTAGTGAATTAATTAACTATTCAGAAAGAACATGAAGTAATATTTAATATTGATTCACAAAGATAATAAACGCTATATGTATTTCTGGAACAAATATCATTCAGGGCCCCGCAAATCGACGGATTTCTCCGCTTATTGTCATTTGGGAATTCATAAACCGATAAATAAATATGACAGCGTAACATAGATATTCCTGCTTTAGTTACAATGTTGATGTAATGTGCATGTTTTTAAAGGTATGAATAAAAAGCATCCCAGTATGAGTGACAGTGGGTTTTGTCAAGCTTCGGAAAAAATAATTTTAGCCACGGCTTCGTCTCGCTCGACTTTATTTCCCTCAGGCTGTCACCCTCACAGGGATGCAATATTTATATAGTGGGATGGGCTATTGTGTTACGTCTCTATGTTTGGCAGTTGCAGTTTAGCAGCACTATACATTTCAGTATTGAGACCACTGAGCCTCGCTATTAATGACAATTGAATATACAGTACCATCAAACAGCCACTCAGGCGGTAACCTCGCACCACTTGTTTATCAGCCAAGCAAATAAACCATATGTCAGAAACTGAGCACTACATGTAGACACCGTCGGGATATGACTGAAATTATTGTTGAAAGCGACGTTAAAACCTTTATACTTTAGTTACATACATTCATACTGAATGCATGCATCCCATTACGTGGTCCCGCCTTAATTCCATTAAGCGATGGGAAAGGTTATATTAGCGGGATTTAAAACGGGACATTTTGACAATAAACCAAGTTTAAAAACATTTTTTACTGAAAAAATGCGATAACCTGTTTTAAATTGCCTATTTAATGTTTTAATTTTACAATATGCCAAATTTTTAAGCCGAAATTAAGGTTTCATTTCATATCCCAGCCAACCCCTTTTTCGCTTCTTGGAGAAAGGGTTGGATGGGGTATGAAAGTTAATACCCGAACCACGTAATGCATCCATCCATCCATACATACATACAGTATTACATTTGAATGTGAACGCTACGTATCAAATTGCATATTACATTCGAATAATGCAATACATAGATTAACATAGAGAAGTGCGATGCATATAAACACATATATGATCTTTGTTGTGTATAAAAGTGATCCGATATATCATTTAGATATGGATATAATATAGATCCTTTATAAACCGTCAACCAGAGACATACTAGGTATCTGCAGTAAGAGCCCCAGTCGATAAAAAGTGAGAACAAGAAATATAACAAGATCGGACAAACAAGGCAAAAGAAATATTAAATGCAAACGACATCACAAACACAAAATGGTTGACAATATAAACAAACATGAACAAATTATAAGGAATTCAAAATGACACGTGATGCATGAGCCATCTTTTAGATGCCTTATTCTGTTAAATTCTGGACCGAATTCAATAAACTACAATGAGCTTTATTTCAAATATTTAAAAGCGGATTGGAAGCTTAAACGCTTGATTGTATCTATTAAAATCATTAATTAAGTAGATATTTGCATAGATCATTTCTAAAACAAAAACACGAATTGTTTTCGACAATGAACAACTCTATTATAGGTCACTTTTATTTCAAGGTTACATCATGAATTTGACACTACCCTATAAAGTTGCATTTGACTAGTACTGACTAAAAAGTCTGCGAAGAACCAAAATAAAACGTTCCGGGCAAGACATATCGGCATGCATCGTTATTATCCAACGCAAGCCGTGAAGAATTGATTGATACCTAATCGCGTCAGTACGATACACTCGACGAGGATTTGCCTTGATTATAAACTCGAAACACGATAATAACATGCAGTTAATAGGGTCATAAACGACTGCAACCGTCATTACTATGGAAAGCCTCGACTACCTTCTGTTGGCCTTTTGCATTTTGTGCAGTACGCATGGAAGTCGTTTTGTGCATTTTCTAAATTGTTAAGTGCATTTTCAAGTTGTGATTTGAATTGCTTAAGTTATTATGTGTATTTTGTAAGTTGTCTTGTGCAAACTTTAAATCGTTATGTGTATTTTCTAAGTTGTTATGTACATTTTCTAAGTTGTCATGTGCATTTCATAAGTTGTTATGTGCATTTCGTAGGTTGTTATGTGCATTTTCTAAGTTGTCTTGTGCATTTTCGAAGTTGCCATGTGCATTTCGTAAGTTGTTATGTGCATTTCGTAGGTTGTTATGTGCATTTCGTAGGTTTTTATCTGCATTTTCTAAGTTGTCTTGTGCATTTTCTAAGTTGTTATGTGCATTTTCGAAGTTGCCATGTGCATTTCGTAAGTTGTTATGTGCATTTCGTAGGTTGTTATGTGCATTTCGTAGGTTTTTATGTGCATTTTCTAAGTTGTCTTGTGCATTTTCTAAGTTGTTATGTGCATTTTGTAAGTTGCTAAGTACATTTTCTATGTTGTTTTGTGCATTTAACAAGTTGTAGATGTCTTGTGCAAACTACAAGTCGTCGTTAAGTAGACTTTTATCGGAATAAGTTTTGAAGGAAACACTCGTAGAAATGGCGGCCCCAGGAGCGGGCGCTATGCTCTGCCTACTTTCAAAACAATTGGGCTAGGTACATTATTCAATAAATCCTTAGAATAGAAAATTGATTTTAAATGTGTAAGGGATTGTCTGACATAGAGTTAATAAATCTTGGTCTTAAATAATAGGTGGAAGTATCAGGAGGAGGTACAGGGGGCCTTGGGTACGGAAGACAAGGGGCGGGGCCGGGAGACAAGGGGTGTGGGTCGGAAGACAAAGGGACGGGGATCGGGAGAGAAATGGGCTGGAGGTTTTTAAAATAACAAGTTTGTAAAAAGAAAAATTATGAAGAACTATCAAAGTTTGAGAATTTTTGGTAAAAAATAACCTGTCTACATCCTATCAAAATGTGAACATTAATGATCTTAACATGAAGAATTTTGACCTATTATCGATCATTGTTTTGTCTGCCGTACACTTTCCGTCTCCGCGATCGATAGTTTTATTACGTCCTTTGTTTATCAGTACTCTGAGAGAGAAGAGAGAAAAGGGGACTTAGAAGGGTGATAGATAGAAGGGAGAAATGGGGGAGGGAGAAGACCATCCCCTGTACCCCACCCCCTTCATCATTGTGGGGAACTACCAAATAATAATAATAAATTGAAAAAAAACTTATTTAAAAAAGCATTAACGTGCTATTTGTTGAAAAAAAACATATTTTAAGCTTCCATGAAAAAATGTCTTCGAGTACTTAAAACATGTTTGTTTTCAACAAATAACACGTAAAGTCCTTTATTGATTTATATTTATTTATTCTTTTTTCTTATTTTTCCTCATTTTTCTTTTAGTTTCCAACATTGATACTATCACCTGTGATCCGATATCCTATTGTTGTCAGACCAAGATTTATTAACTCCTCGTGAGACAATCCCTTGCACATTTTGAAATTATTTTTTTATTCTAAGAATTTATTATATAATGTTTCTAGCCCATTTTTTGAAAGTAGGCTGAGCAAAGCGTCTACTCCTGGGACCGCCATTCCTTCAAAAAACGTCTACTTAACGACAAATGTATTTTGAGACATTTTGACAGATCTCCGCTGATGTTGTTGCTGCTGCTAATGATGATACTATTGTTGTTGTTGTTGCTGCTCCTGCTGATGATGATGCTGTTGTTGCTTTGTTGTTACTGCTACTGCTGCTTCTCATGTGTTACTGAATGTTTATTTCTATTGTGTCTATTCAAATCACCCGGCCAAACGCAAGTGATAGGACAAACATTACACGGATACATGTTAATTACACGGATACATGTTAATTCGATCATTTCTATTAAGTGTGTTGATGTACTCCCCTTCTCACCCAATAATTGTATAATCTTGCTGCTGCTGTTAGGGCGGCATTTATATACTCCAAAAATCCGACTTCTTTTCATATTGTTTCCTGCTAGGTGGAACTATCTTTCTTTTATATTCTTTTCTCAATTCTTTTAATTAGGCTTTTTCGAGTTTCACAGCCTGGTCCAGGGGTGTAGCGAATTCTACGTTGCATTCTGACGATCAACCCTTCTGACATCCGTCAACAAGTGAGGAATAATTAATTTTCTTTTAAAAGGTGGCGTACTAGTTTTAGTTTAATTACACGTGTTCGGCGTTTTGTCTGTGCACTATCCAACATCTGGTTGTCTTGATTCTTTTCTCTTCCAGACAAGTCGCTAATAAACATAAAATAGTTAGAAACATGTGTGTCCTTCGGTACCTCAATCAACACTAATAAGTTTGAGAAGCTAGTTTGTCCTTTTTTATCATTCAGTTAACCAATACAAATGTATATGTATATAAAAACGCAAACTCCGAGTCACACTCACGTTAGTGAAATGACCTGAAACGATAACAACGCTGTTTTATATGCCCTTTCAGTCACATTAATCATCTCTATACATGTTGCAACTTGTCTCTGAAAACAAAAACGCTGACGAACACGTGACGTCATCACATTCTTAACATTCTCATTTAATTCCGTTACCCCACCCACTGAAGTAGTTGGTGGTGTTATATCACTGCAAGATGTGGTGTTGATATCTTACAGCAATATATAGTGTTATATATCACTGCAATACGTGTTGCTGATATATTAATGCAATATTTGTTGTTGATATATCAATGCAGTATGTGTTAGCTACTTTGAAAATATGTTGATGGTTTTATAACTATAGTCCCTTATAATTCTAATTAGAATGGCATGGCTATCGTATAATGTTTACGATGTTTTATTTATGTTTGTATTTATTGTAAACCTTGATGAGACTTTAATAAAGAAATATATATATGTGTTGTTAATATAATACTGCAGTATGTGTTGTTGATATATCACTGCAGTATGTGTTGTTGATATATCACTGTAGTATGTGTTGTTGATATATCACTGTAGTATGTATTGTTGATATGTCACTGTAGTATGTGTTGTTGATATATCACTGTAGTATATGTTGTTGATATGTCACTGTAGTATGTGTTGTTGATATATCACTGTAGTATGTGTTGTTGATATATCACTGCAGTATGTGTTGTTGATATATCACTGCAGTATGTGTTGTTGATATAGTACTGCAGTATGTGTTGTTAATATCGTACTGCAATATTGTTGTTGAATAACGCTGAAGTATGTGTTGTTGATATAATACTGCAAGATATGTGTTATTGAATAACACTGAAATATGTGTTGTTGTTATATCATAGGAACATGTGTTGTTGTTGTTATATCACTGCAATATATGGTGTTATACAAGTATTTATACAACCTGACTTCTATGCTGATGATATTTACAAACTTCGCAAGATCCTGTGTCAAAATCACTTTCATACATGATTTGTTAGATTTGTTAAAACGTTTATGAAAAGAGGTTATGACCCTATCATTTTGCAACGCACTGCATGTTTAGTGGTTGAACCATTTATAGCTTGCCACTATACTTGCCTCTTTGATTGGGCGATGACCGGACATATTGTGGATCACATGAATCCTCAAAGGACGTTAGTGTTTGACGTTTGTCTTAAATTGTGTCGTACCTTTAACGGTTTAAATGTTCCCTTCTTGCTATGGCTTTTGCCACGTCATTGAGTACTTGCTTTGTTACTTTCTAGGCTTTTGTTTTCTAGTACGGAAAAACACTAATGGATGTAAATACATGAACGGGACGTAAAGCGAGATAAATCATTATAATTTCAGGTGGGGAGGAGGCATGGCACAGGAAATTGCATCTTTTGATTATTACCTTTATAGAACTGTTATTATAATTATTGATGATTCGTTTGTTTGTATGGTGTTTTACGTCAGTTTCAACACATGTAAGGTTATGTGGTGGAGGCAGACCACCCAATTTCCTGGGTAGAACCTCCAGCCATTCATAAATATTGTCACTCCGTCACTTACAGGGCGAGCTCCCAGTGGGATTCGAACCCGCAGTGCGGTGAGAGGCGAAGGTTTACAACGCAATGTTGTTAATAATTCGACCACGGAGACGCTACCTAATTATCTATGAAGGACTTTATGAAGGACTGTAAGTAAACATTTTAGTGATATTTTTTCTGAGGTGAAGTAGATGTTTACAAATGTGTCAAATACATATACCTTGTACACTATCGCGTGCAGAAAAGAATTTCCTATCTGACAATACCACTCTTCTTATGATCTCTTGTCAACCCGCCGAGATAACGAAGTCAAGTGTACTCATCATTTGTCTGATCTTGTCTGGATATCCGGTCAGCATTCCAGAATAACGTATCTGTCATTTTCGGCAGTCGGATGCAATTGAGATATTGCGATTGAACTACTGACGTCATTATGTTCTGCATTATGGCATAAGCAGTTCAATCTCAGTATCTCGAGTATCACTAGATCAGATTGTCGAAAATAGCAGAAACATAATTTAGAATGAGGGTCACACTAGCAATATGGTGACATTTGAGTAATTCTGCGTAGCAGTGTACGAGATGTTGCGAATGGATTATTTTTTGTCTTGGTCTTAGAAACAGGACTCATTTCCGGTATATTCTGAAAGAAATCAATCAATTAAATCATTATTTAAAGCACCTTGGAAAAACTTGCTGACGAAATACATTAGGTAATAAGTTATTGGGAGCTGATTATCTCTGAACCGATGCAGTTTTGCAATGTTTGTGTCAGCCATGAATAATAGGTAACTTACAGAGAAGGTGTTCACAATCAATACTCATTTGACTGACTACATACTCTTTAAAATGGCCGACAAAGTTAGTAAATATTCATGTTTTGAAGACAAACGAGTGTATTTTTCGCTATTGTAAGACAACTAAATGATAACAACATATGAGTGTGTCACAGTCATCGAAATTAGCCGGTAGCCTAAATCCCGCAGTCAGTAACAATCATGTCGGGAAGGTAAATTTTGCAAGCGGGCATGTTAAAAATGAGACGAAAATGACAAAAAGAATCGGAACAAAATCAGACCAAAAAATTAACGACAGCTTGTAAACTAAGTTAAAAGTCGATTTATTTTGTCTATACATCGCCGGAAACAACTCTCGATTTCAGAACAGATTGGTTTTAAATTGTATTTGCTGTTTTCGAACGACATTGGGGGTAATTGGGAAAACACCCGACTGATAATGAACTGAAGATCATTTCCGGTCTATCACGATAAGCTTTCTTCATTATTTCGAAAGAGTGTAATCTGGCAGAAAAAAAGTAATGCAGACATTAGTGACTCAAACAACAATAACAAAAACACTTGAAATATACAGAACCAGTAATTTTCAGACACGATGAATGAGAATTAAGTGTCAAAACAATCAGGTTCTTGATTTTATTAAATTATTCGTGATATTATTCTATAGAAAATGTAAGTTTCTGTGACAATTTACATATTTGTCTTAATATAACACTCAAATTACACTTAAATATTCGGGTCAGTAGAAATATGTTTTCGTGAAGGCTGTTGTTATTGTTATTACAGAGCTCCAGACAAACTTCCATGTCAAAGGGTATTTCCCTCCTAAATAAATCTCCAGTGCTGATTCAGATTATTTTAAAGAGTAAATGTTTTTGCTTTTTACTTCAAAATATGACTTTATTAAACAAGCATTGTTAATTTTCAATGCTGATTTTCACTCCCAAATTTTGATTTCTTAATACTCCAAAAAATTGCTTAACTGGAGTTCTGAAATAAAGTATATATTTCTTTTTTAATAAAATTAGAAAATATGCGCTATTGTTGACATAGATTCAATCATCTCTAAATCAGAAATACACCCCTAAATGTCTGTGTAACTTGCCCCAGAATCAGACTTGCCCCTGATTTTCCCATTAACTTACGGTTGAATTTCTTCTGTACTTGAAACCAATGAACATTACTCTGTCAGTATGTTAAAGGAAGACAATCCAATGATTTCTTAATAATTTTTGTAATGCCTGCGTAGACACTTAGAGATCAATGTGTCCATCGTCGTTGCCATCGTCCATCACAGTTTAATCTGCAACCTAACCTTGGCCATAATAACTTGAAAAGTATTTGGCCTATGTTCATATATAACTTCACACACATCTTCATCTTACCTCAAGAAATGTGTTAAACATGAACAATAACTTACTGACTTTCCTTTTGGCAGAATTATGCCTCTTTTTATAGTTAGATTGTACATGCCGAAATAAGCACAAGGCAAGTGACACAAGTGTGCTGTGGAACATCCTTCTGGTTTGTATCAATTGATTTCATAAGTTACCTTTACAGTCCGATTCGAGGGCAATTACTAGTGTTGCAAAACTTTGTAAACAACCGACGATTTATTTCCAACCTACAGAGATGATATAGACTTTGTGTCAATCACTATTGACTTTTTGTATAATATGTTACCGTCACTTTTGCATTAAATCATCCGATGAACACAACCGTTAATTAAACTGTGTGCTCTGTTAAAAAGGTATACAAGCTTGCTAACTCTTGCGTTTACATGTTCTAGTAAATTGTGATTCAGATGCATTTGATTTTCAGAAGTTTAATGCAGTATATCACACGTTTTTGTTTGTTTTTAGCTCTACTGATCAAAGATCACTACTCCTGAAACTACTGGATAGATTTTCAGGAAACTTACAGGAATGTAGCCCATGTCTAGTTTACTCTAGCAAATATTCACATTGATGTAACATCCAAGGTGGCCGCCAAAGCTAAAAATAGATTTTTAAAAAAACAAGGTTGTAGCGACTACTCTTGAAAACCATAAGTGATATTGATATGAGCCCTTTCCTAAAATGATCAACATGATGTGATGTTGATCCTTGTCGACATGGCGCCCAGCGGCCATCTTTGTTTAAATAGAGTTATATAGTAACATCTTGTAGAGGCTACTCCTTTGAACCGCCAGCAGCCATCTTTGTTTACATAGAGTAATATAATAAAACTTGTAGCGACTACTCTGAAACTACATGACGGATGTTCATGAAACTTCATAGGAATGTTGCTCTTGATGTCTAGTTGATCCTCGCAAAACTTCAGGCTATCCGGAAATTCGAGATGGCCGCCAATGCTAAAAGTAGATTAAAAAAACAACAAAGTTTTAGCGACTACTTCCTGAAAACTATAAGCGATATCGATATTGGACTTTCTCTAAAGTGATCAACATGACATGATGTTGGTCATTGTCGAAAATCATTTTGATTCGACATGAAACATGGCTGCCAACGGCCATCTCTGTTAACATAGTTAAATAGTGAAAACGTGTGGCGACTTCTCCTGCAAAATTACTTGAAAGATTTTCAAGACGCTTCACAGTTATGTTGCTCTTGATGTCTAGTTAATTCTAGCAAAAGTTCAGGTCGGCCGGAAATTCAAAATGGCCGCCACGGATAAAAATAGATTTTTAAAATACAAATTTGTAGCAACAACTTCTTGAAAACTATAAGTGATATTGATATGGGACTTTTTTTAAAAATGATCAGCATGACATGATGTTGGTGACATATCCTTGTTGAAAATCATGTTGATTTGACGTTAAACATGGTTGTCAGCGGTCAACTCACATTTGAATGGGGATGTTCCCCGAGCAACTTCTTATGGGGTGTATGTGTAATTCTTATTTCAAGAGCTTATACTCGAGTTGAGGACTTTAATATTCGTAATCTTTGTATAACTAAAAAGCTACTCAATCAGTGTTACCGTTACCATAAACTTCGTAAAACCATTGCAAAATGTTATTATCGTCACCCTGATATTCTTTCCAAATATAAAAGTAATTTAAGGACTCTTCTGTGACAAGGACTATCACAACCTGACTTCTATGGTGATGTGATTTATAAACTTCGTAAGATTCTTGGTCACGATCACTTTCATAATATCTTTGTTAAACTTGTTAAAAAGTTTATCAAACGAGGTTATGACCCTATTATTTTGCAAAGTACTGCATGCTTGGTTGTGGACCTTTTTACAGTTCGCCACTATGCTTCCTCTTTAATTGTACGATGACCGGACAGGCTGTTGACCCTATGATGACGCCTACCTAAAGGCAATTGGCACGGTGGCGTTTGATATTTGTCTATGATCCTTCCTGTCGACACCTTAATGGTTTATTCTCTTGTTGCTCTGGCTTCTGCCAAGTCAATGAGTACCTTCATTGTGGTTTTCTAGGCTATTATTGTTTTTTGTATTATATTTACACGAGCATATTTGTGTGTTACTTATATTGCCTATTGATTCTGCCTTGTTGGTTAGAGATTAGATCATGGCGGGGATTTCTTTATTTACACTGTCCCGTTAATGGGTTGACAGTAGGGTAAGTGTGAGGTTTGGTGCACCCTATAACCAGTTTAAACCCCCAGTGGCCTTTGTTGCCACTGATCGTTCCAAGGCGTTAGCCCTATTGTCAACCCGTTTGTGTTTCTGATGTCGTTTGCATTTTTTATTACCTTTGCCTTCTCGTTTGTCTGTTTGCGTGTTTGTTTTTGTGTTTTGTGGTTGACTGTCTTCCTTGAATGCTGCTTTCCCTGACCGATATTTTTTATCTTTCTTTGTTAATAAGAGTTATATAGTAAAAACTTCTCTGAACCTACTTGTCAGGTTTTCATGAAACTTCACAGGAATGTTGCATTTGATGTCTAGTTGATCCCAGCGTAATAAATAGATGAAAAATAAAATGTTTGTAGCTCCTAGATGGCGGTGGATATAGCAATATTTGAATCTTTATTTCATACCCTATATCCAGCGGCGTATGGTCCCATGATCTAATAAAATGGTATGCCCCGAAGAGCGAAATAAACAAAAAGGAATTTAGTTGGGAGCAGCGGTTATGAAGCCTGCGTATCACAAGTTACAGCCAAAAGACTAAATTAAAAAGCAGACAACATATCCTATGAGTGGTTAAACAATACCCACAGCCTTTTATCCGCCGGAGTCGTGGAACCACCGAATCGAAAATTAAGTAAGAAAACAAAAGAAATTGAAAATGTATTCCCAATCACTAAATATAAATTTCGGACTCAGCAATCTCCAAAGAACGACTGAATAACAGTACTGATTTTACTGCCATTTTAGACCCGTTTTAGACCCATTTTCCATTTCTTTTTATTTTGATGTATATAATTATAGAGAATGAGCCTTGTATGTTCATTCCTGTTCGGCGCTATATAACCTTTCATGTTTTGGGACACAGTAAAACTCAGTTCAAATTGTACAAACAAAATTAAATAGAATAATATTAAATATATGCAGCATTTCCACTGGAATGGATATGTTCAATCACCGTAAAGTCGTATAAAATGCATGGTGGCGCAAGAAAATAACCAGGAAATATTGTATTTATGAGTTTCCAACATCCAAAAATAGAAAGTTTACCATGTTTTCTCTAAATTTACTACATAGTTATGGACAAAAATGACCTAAATATAGAAATAGATATCATTTTTCATGTAGCTTATTTTCACTCCAAGTAGTTTGTCATCAAACTCTGCATAAGTACGCGATTTCACACTCGAAATGAAATAATAAAGTGTGGATTTCACTTGAGCTGTATTGTAGCAATCGCTCATGAATAATTGTAATAAAATAATCCGATAAAGGCTTCACTGACCAATTGTAGATCATAATGTTAAATCGGAACAACATTTGTTCTTTGTGGCTTGTCGAACTGTTCTGCCTTTAATACAGACGAAACGTCACCACAAGGTCTCTTGGAAAGAAATTTCAGGATTGTTATTCAGGTCATTTGGTAAAAGGTTAAGATTGTTAATCAGGTTATTGAAAGGTCAAGGTCACTGTTACTAAAATAAAAATTGCTTTTTGCTGAATAAATTCACCTTCCCTTAAGGAGTTTCAATAAAACTTCACCACAAAGTGCGTCTCATGGAAAGAAAGCTAACACCTTTTTAGGTTGATTGATTTTAAGTCAAGGTCCTTGTTGCTGTAGGAAATTGGTTTCCAATCAATACCTTTAGTTTCCCTTGACGGATTAACTAAACGGATTTACAATCAGGTCATTTGTCCGAACGTTAAGATCACTATTACTACAAATAGAAATTGGTTTCTGCTGAATAAATTCACCTTCCCATAAAGTTAACGAAACTTCATCACAGACTGCAGCTGATTTAAATGAAGCTCAGGATTGTTATTTATGTAATTTGATTTTAGAGCAAGGTCACTGTTAGTACTTGTAAAATTAGTTACTACTCAGTAAATTAAAGTTCCCTTTCAAGATTTTAAGGAAACTTCACCACAAGGTGTGGCTCGTGGAAAGGAAGCTTGGGATTGTTTTCATGTTGTTTTGTCAAAAGGTCAAGCTTCAAGGCCATTGTCACAATAAATAAAATCAAAAATGGTTTCCGCTCAGCGAAATTAGTTCCCATTGCGTGATTTTAACAAGATTTCACCATGAAGCTACAACGCTTTTCACTCAGTAACTTTCGTATCTCTTTAGTCTCCACATGGTGCGGCTCATGGAGAACTCAGCCTGTGATTGTTATTCGGGTCATTCATGCAAAGAGTTACATCATGCAAAGGTCAACTGTTGACTTCACACTATCTTAATGGAGTTTAACAAAACTTAATCTAAATTTGCAGCTCATTGAAAGGAAGCACTTTGTTATTTAGTTTACTTTCCTTTGAGTGCTGTCTCATGAAATTTAGCAGGATTGAGGAGTATCCATTGTTTTACACATATGGTTAAACATATAGGGGACTTTGCTGAATTTGCTTGTTTTCACTGTTGGTTTGTTTAATGAAGTTTTAGAATTAATTTATAAGCTTAACCTGCAGCTCCATCTGGCAGATTCAAAGGATATGCTTTAAGAATTAAGATCAGTGCCGATAATGGATTATGTAAATATACATTATATGAAGTAATATATGTTTAATCTAAATTGAAGTTGGCTGATTAATTCTTGTATGCTCTATGCTGTTAGGAACATCTCTGTAGTGTAAGGAAGCACGCTTTTCTTTCCAGTAAAGAGATCCAGGTACGAGTCCTGGCGGGGAACCTGGCACACTTAGTGAGCTGTACAAACAGCGTTCTAAGGTAACCAAAAAGAAGGATAAAAATATCGGACAGGGAAAGCATCATTCAAGGACGACAGTCAACCACAAGACACAAAAACAAACACGCAAACAGACAAACGAAAAGGCAAAAGAAATAAAAATATGCAAAAGACATCACAAACACAAAAGGGTTGACAATAGGGCTACCGCCTTGGAACGGTCAGTGGCAAAGTAGGCCACTGTGGGTTTAAACCGGTTCTAGGGTGCACTAAACCTCACACTTACCCAACTGTCATCCTATTAAAACAGGACAGTGTAAATAAAGAAATCCCCGCCATGATATAATCTCTAACCAACAAGGCAGCATCAATAGGCAATATAAGTAAAACACACATATGCTCGTGTAAATATAATACAAAACAAAAATAGCCTAGAAAGCCACAATGAAGGTACTCAATGACTTGGCAGAAGCCAGAGCAGTAAGAGAATACACCATTAAGGGCACGACAAGCAAGATCATGGACAAACATCAACTTGTTGATTACACAATTATACTAGTTTTAAAAAAACATTCCATAATATTTATATACGTTTCCATAAAAGTGAAGCGGCTATACGAAGTGTTACCCTTATCATAAAATATCAAAATGTTTGTTACTGTATCTAAAACATTCATCCAAACTGGCATTTTCAAATCAGACAAAACCAAAAGACAAAAGACAATTAAACTATAATGCTTTGAATACAATTATTATATAACTTCATTGTTTTATTTATATATTACTGAAGTCGGCAAACACAGATTTTGTCACCTCCCCAATTTTGGAGATGTGTCACTTGACTGATTATCGATTGGTCAACTTTTTGCTAATATGTCATGCTAATAATATCATCTTTCCACTGTCTTTGAAATTGTTTTATATCTACTTTTATCATATGATTACATCGATTTAATATTATCAAGAATCTTTCACCGATCACGGAACTTAGTTACAGTATGCTATAACTTTTTACGCGCAATATAGTCAAAGACTTTAGTGACACTACAATTTCGTTCCCTGCGTTAAAATACGGTAATTAAATCCTGTAAAACAAATACATATTATTAGCGATCTAGATCAATGCTGTACTTTTATTTGAACGCTGTATGTTCATGCATAATCCGATATTGTATAGAACAATTCAAAGAGGTTCAAGTGAGTTCACCAAACCACACCCGTATCTCATTGTCATCCCAATGAAATGCAACAATTTAAGTGCAATAATTCAAGCCGACGTATCATTTCACATACCAACAACATAATGTTACTTTTCAAGTTGCATACACCGTGGATAAGGTAGTATACAGAATATGTTTTTTGAAAACATGTCTATATTCCTTCGTTATGTTTCCCATTTAAACTAGCTGAATGAAAACAACAACTTTGTATTTGTAATATGTTATTCGTAATTGCAGTTTTACCTGTTTTTGTTTTCAGTTTCAATGCAGAGATTATGGACAACGAGCGAGGTTCATCATATCCGTCGTTTATAAAAGGCTATATAATATATATTGTTAACATTAGCCTACAGTACCGGAAACAACTCCGCCTACAAAGGACAGCAACTTCTGAATATAGATGCTTGCCTTTCGTCGGCATATGTGATTCATTATGCAGACATTCAATTTGTGTTCAAGTCATTTTTACACAGTTTATTAAATGCATCAGTATGTTCATATGTTGAACACTTTACCAACATATTTATAAAATAATGAGCCCGCTCGATTATTTAGACGGGAGGTGTTGAAAATTAAACAAAGGTTTGTAGGACTAACACTTGACTTAAACTGTACACGTTGGTAGTACTACAGAAGTCAACTTAACTAATTAGTAATTAATAATATAATAATTCGTATCATTATGTAAAAATGACCCGCACTGTACTACTAACAACGTGAATATTTAATTAATTATAAAATGAAAAATGGTGGTGAAGACAGAGTTACCGACTTGGAACGGTCAGTAGGCAATACAGCCTACATGTTAGCTTAAATCGTGTAGGCACAATCCTCGCTTACATGTATCCATTCTGTTTTCAGCGCCCAAATAGATAAGACAGTGTAAAATAAAAAACTACACCCCATCAAACGGAATCCTCTAACAATAAAGTCCAAATCCAGAGAAACTAACAAAAGAAACACTAAGATGTTGCTGTAAAGCGATATAAAATACAAAATAAGAAACATCTCATGATGTATCCAGAATTGTACTGAAAATCCACAGCAGATGCAACCAAAGAGAAAATCAGAGAGACGACAGGTCATGCACCTACTTCCCGTGGTCGGGGTTTCAGTAGGTGCAATCATAGAGTCCCAAGAGGTTGTACAGTCAACCCGCAAGGGAAAAGTGAAACGTAGTGACTGACTGTAGAGGGGGTCAATCATTAAACATGCAGTTCGCTGTAATACTAAAGGGTCGTAACCTTTCCTGACAAACTTCCTGATTAATTTTGTAAAGTGGATAGGAAACCCGCCGGATCCCTTTAACTTTCAAAGTTTATAGACCACATCTCCATAAAATAAATAAGGGTTGTGATATTCCTAGTCGTTGTTTCCTATCATATCTTCGCCAGACCTTATATTTGCTCGACCTAAATGCAACATCTCAAACACCATAGGAACACAATTTCAGTACGATAATAACGCTTTGATGTGATGCTAATATGTATATTGTATACACTGGCTACACTACTTGGATACTTATATTCCATTAAAGGCCAACGAAACCAACAAATGATATAATAGTAGGAGAATGCGCGGTCTCATTCGGAATATTAATTTGTGTATCTGACCCTATGATTGTGTCAATACGCCAACTCTCGTGTTTTCATGTAAAGGTGGACAGAGTGCGAAATTCACTGTAATTACTAACTTTGCAAACAGACATTTCCTTGAAAGTTTATTTAATTTTAATTGTTAGCATATACATCACGTCCAAAAATGTTCCCTTCTTAACACATGTGTATGTATATATGTCCATACCTTATATAAGACAGTACGATAGGATACCGAGAGTATCATGTTGAGAATAAGTGAAATAAGATGTATTGACGAAGAATCACTATTTTATTAATCTTTAAAATTGTACTCGAACATCTAAGTAATAACAACCTTTCAATAAACAACATCTACACACAAATGTTAAATTACCATTCTATTATACTAATTCGTGTGTAGCGTGCAATGGCCGACATGAAATAAACGAACAAAAAACAAACAAAAACTGACAAGACAAATGCAGGATACTATGCAAACAAATATTGCGTTAAACATTTTCATACTAGAAAAAAAATCGAACTGGAAGTACAGCTTTCAAAAAATACAGTCAAACAAAAACACGCATTAAAACAAACAACGATTACAACGAAGAAATGCATGTGGCATCACAAATGCAAACGTGTTTACAATAGGGCTACCGCCTTGGAACAATCAGTGGCAAGGAGGCCGCTGGTAGGATGGACAAAACCTCACGCCTACTCTAACTACAAGAATCATGTTTTCACAAAATGTTAACAGATAACAAAAATAAGTTTGTATGCTCTTCAGTTGCTTCATATTTCCCTTCATGTTGTTTGTTTTGTATACTTTATTAGGTATACGACTGAAAATAGGAGAGGTTACTCATACACTTTATATATGAGTCCATGATGGAAATATCCGAACATATTCAACGTGTTGATAAATAAGAGCCTTAGTATCACCAGTCTACTAACACCAATCTGTTTAGTTTGGCTAGGTGGCCGAGTTGTCCAGCTGACCTCATGTTTACGAGCAAACATAAGTCCAATGTCAAGCTTATGCTCACAATTAAATATTTTATTGAGCTATAACATTTTTAATTAATTATATTTTCATAGGGAAACTTTCAGATTAGTTGAATTATTTATTTGCTGATCGATATTTGTGTAACGTTTCAAGTAATTCAAGTATGTCAGTTAAATATGATTGAAACAATTTGGTTTTGAGATTGAACATGAAATATTACTTTCGTTTGTGAGCTTGGGGCCAGCTCTTTAGCAAGGCGATAATGTATGTCGTTGGTATACTATGACTTACGGCGGGTGCGAATCCGTTGGTAAGTGTGGTCAGTTCAAATTTTCCAAAGCTCTCGCCATATGTATTCTTTGTAAACTATACGTATATGAATCGGCAAAAGCTCCATTTAGGAAAGACAGAAACATCTCAATATTGATGTCTCGACTTTCGCTGTGATTTCAAACTTTGATTCATTACCCAGACATACAATCAACAAACTTTTCAACTTTTTCCTTGAAAGTTTAATCATATTTAATTAAATTTACCAATATAATACATGTTGATGAAATCATCTGCAGATCGATCATAAACATGCCCAGGAAGTGTTTGTCACCGTTCAATGTTGTAATGGTACTATTACGAGTTCACACATAATACAGATAGTGCGATATCATGTCAAGACGATGTTCAGAATACTCAGAGAATAATAAGTAACCCTAAGTAGAGAAGTATGCGTCATTGACATTGTATTTAAATACATAAAAGTAAGTTTAAAGTCAAAATGATACTGGATTAATAAATCGAAAGGCTTATTTTAATGCTCAACCCGGGGCTAGAGGGAATAAACGGTAGCAAACAAATAATATTTTCATTACCGTTCATGAACAGTCTCAATCAAACCGAGACTGCAGTATTTTTGTATTTATCGTTGATGGCGAATTCAGAATTTCTCATTTCGTGCTCTTTGTCCCTTGTGACCATAAACGTGTAGTATGTTGGTATTTACACTACAATAGCATACATACCGAATATTAAAAAAACAAAAGTAATAATATGATGTGTACGACGGATATATGAAGATTTAGTAGCGTCACACTAGTCTTTTACACTAGTGTATAATTACAACAATCTCATAAAAATCATATCCTAATTAATGTTTGATACTCTCCGCTATAGGATCTGACCACACTCCCTTGTAGGTCACGTCAGATCGACCTTTCATCAATCAATATTCATGAGAAGATCAACCAAATTCAACCAAAGAAATCGCGCGTTTCATATGCAGTTCAGATGACGTTCGAGTGAAATGAACAAAAAAAAAATCCACATAAAACACATAGAACTATATCCAAATAAAGATAAAGTCTTCGTGTGTTACAAATGTAATGAAATATTTATATAAAAGCCAAATCAATTAGATTTTACAGTCGCACCAACAGCTAAAGTCATGTGGCGACTTTCTTCCTCCCATTTGTGGTGGAGGACCCAGGTGCCCCTTTAGGCAATTTTTGTGTACGGGTAGCCGGATAGATTTCTCGCAGTATAAAAACAAGATTATCAAGGTATTGCAGTAGTTCATAGTGCAACAGTTCATTTCGAAAAGTTTAAATTGTTCTTTCAGAACTAGCGCCATTTGCAAGCAGTCAATTGTTTTAAAGACAAGTACGCGTAATAGATATATATCCCATCTTAAAATGTATATTTCTTTAAAATGATAAGCAGAAATAGTAAAATAGAAAACAATCTATCTTTATAATAGAATTTAGTGTTAATATAACACACACCCATTGTCATAAAAACACAGCAGTCCATCGGATGATCTGATTACAATGCAAATGACATGTTTTAATACCAAGTTGGAAAGTGTAATCTTAACCAATTAAACACAAAACATTTGTTAAGTGTTATTAAATGCCTTCAAATAACCCTTTAACTTAAGCTGAATAATACTTGGGGTTAACCGAGTGCTATCAATATCGGCGAGTAATGTTCTCATTATCCGAGAAATAGCCTTGGGAAATACAGTTGGGAATAGCAAGCGTTTGAAAAACAGTTTGTTCATGAATTTCATATTTTGCTTCGCGTTAAAGCCAACACAAAGCCCCCGTTGACATGGAAGGTTAAATTCACAACCGCTTGTCTTGCCGTATATCATATGGTCTGATTGCTGGGCAACATTTATAGATGTTGTGCATGATGGTTCTAAATTATCGACGTCATCCAGGTCGATCATCTTTAAGCTATTATTTACCATAAGAAAGTGTTCTTCTTTGAAATCTCTAATCCGAAGCGAACCCAGTGGTGATTGCTCGAGGTAGTTTAGAAAATCCGCTAATTCCAGTGCGTGCTTTATTCTTTGTTGCCAAGTCAATGTTTGGACATTAGTTACCATAAACCTTTGACCTAATTCAAACACGCTGACAATACCCCGTTCTCTAAGATCCGTCGTATCACTCTCTTCGTTGCGTATACAGTAGCCTAGCAATCGCGCAAATCCAGGATGATTCAATTGTTCAAGCAACAATATCTCTTTCATCAGTTTCATGGTAGGAAACACAAAACATCGCGAGCGCATTTCCTCTTTGTTGGGATGATGAACGTTGATATTTTCTATACAGTTCTTTACCTCTCTTTGATGACGTGTAACCATTTAAACAGCAACAGGTAATCCATTAAAGTCACTTTTAAATGTTTGCTTTGAGACACCGTGTCCTACTTTAGACTGAAGTCTTACCTCGTGGATATTTGTACAATTTATTAAATACACAGGATTCCTGCCGTTATATTGAACTGCTTTGTTTTGAAATTCTCTGCTGACAAAACCATGAGATTCGTCGGTAATCGCGTTTTTATTTCCCAAAATGGCTTTTAGTTTATGTAAGCTATATTGATCTTTATAATCGTCATTGTCATCATCAATCAATCTACTCATCGTCTGAAGAATGTTTTTCCTTTGATCTTCTAGGTTCTCATACGCATTAGCTAATTCTAATAATAAACTAGAACGGTTATTGGAACGAGACAACTGCATAATGCGTCTAGAGGGCGCTTCCGAATGGATATAGACGTTTGCGTCTCTTCTTTGTGCACCATTTGCGGTTTCAAAACATGGCGAATCCAAAATCCGGTACATGATAAGGAGGAATAAGATCACTGGAACTACCATCAAATACAATTTGTACGACTTCCGGTTCATGATGGCTATAGTTAACATTTGGTGGAACCTCGTCTGTAAAACAAAACCCAAATTAAAACGTAAATTAAACGTTTAAATAAAATAATTGCAATGACACAATGGAAAAACACAATACTACAATGTCGTAGAGAGAGAGAGAGAGAGAGAGAGAGAGAGAGAGAGAGAGAGGGAGAGAAAGAGAGAGAGGGAGATTTAAGTTATCCTTTATGTTTAGTCTTGCACACTTATATTTCTGTACACTCGTGTGTGAAAGACGTCCTTTAGAAAGTGTTTTGTTATTGTTCATAAATGTGTTTTTCAGTAGGAATCTTGTTGATATAAATTTGTAATTAATTTCGTCCTCACATTGACAGACTGAGTTATCAAATAACCTGAATGACCATCTATCCACCATCTATTTACATTTCACCTCACTTGCTTTGATGCACAATCTTGCAGTATTGCAAGGTAGTATTCATCTGAAAAACGACTTATTCTTGCATAGGTGATGGAAAGCTTGATCTTACACATGGGGGAAGATAACATTCGCGCGCTGATATCAACAGGGACAGTCGCATGACGTCATTGTGTAAATTAACATGCTAAACGTTAGTAGTTGGCGACGTCAATGCGCAGAATGTAAATGATATGCAAGAAAAAGCATCAATAATGGGTATCCGGTTCAGATAGGGACATTCCAACCCTCGGTATAATTGTATTAACTGGAATAAAACAATACGTCCTTTTGATGGAATTCCCGATCCTCACTGGATACCCATTTAAGAGTCTATATTAATACATTATTTATTTTCACCCTATGTTGTTAGTATACCATAATTGTCTATATATACTATATAAACACAATTATGCATCAATTTTAAACATATTAAAAGAAGAAATAAATAAAAACGCAAAACTGAACTAAAATAAGGTAAAAGTGATGATAGCATCCACTTTGTCACCGTTCAATAAAGCATACAGAACAATATAATCTTAATAATTTTGTTCGAATCAGTCAGTGAAGTATTTAATAACTCAGATGTGTTATGCCAGTTTCCACCCTATACAAAAGCAAACATATACACATTAATTAAGCAAATCATATTTCAACAAAATACGCTCCATGAAACCTAACTGAACTGAAAGTAGCCGGCACAAGGTACATGAACGTAACATTCTACTACAGTCCGACATACTCATCAACAAAATCCACGCGCATATCAACGGGCACATGTGTCCTCTAGTGTATGAATTGCTTTCAAATAATCAACAACACATCTATCTTGTTCGGTCATCGAACAAATGCAGTCTGCTAGTGACGCTCACAGCTTTAGACTAATACATGCTATCATGATGAGCTTCAAATTTGCCGCGCGTCAAACCGTCGAACGCGCATTCAAGACATATACAGTTAGAGAGTATTGTTGCCACTATACTCAATGAATGTGGAGAAATATTCAGGCAAACACTTTTGTAGCAGGTGTCAAAAACAATGACAACTTTAAAGCACTGCAATTTTACCTTTGATTACTGGCAGTTCCACCGAAAACGTGTTGTCTACTGCCCCAGAAGAATATATATGAATTTGAAACAAATGCTCAACTTGCGGATAGGTTTAATAACAATTTAACAGAGCAATATTTCACAATCATGGACACATCTTGTTGAAAGATAATACAACAAACTGAACACTCTTAAGCATACTTATTCCAACATCTACGTGATTTTATACAGTTTTCGTTAGGAGCGCTGTAAAATCGGTTTGAGTGTCTCAGGTATACATATACTTCATGTACTTGAGCATCCCATCTAATTAAACGTGGTAATTGAACCCTGTTTTCAAATGAGCGGATCGTGTAATTGCGACTGATCGGTTTCAGTACATTACAATGAATATCGATATCTCAAATGCAGTATTACTTTGTTGCTTTTTATATATAAACATTGTATTGTAAACTTTGTATACTTGTCCAAATTTTAATAACATTGTTAATAACCAATAGCATTGACATTGTTTTATCTGTGTTTAAATAAATCATTTTACAAGACATAATTTTCCAAACTAAAATAAAATGGTAACAATATTTTTACTTTCCTTTTTAAGGCAACATTCTGTTTTGTTGTACAGTATAATTTTCATGGCAACCCAAATACATTACACACAGTTTGAGTTATTAGTGCCAATCAATGATATTGTTAACCATAACAAAATACTCTCACTTTTCCATTACGTTTACTACCTAGATGTAAACGTTTGGCAAGTGAGAACACACCTTAACAACTCATTGATAATAGTTACGCACATTCGCGAATTTATCGAAACTACTCGCACTAAACAAATAGAAAACTAACAACTTTATCTTACCTTGAGATGAATATTTAGCAATGTCATTTTCGAATACGCTCATTAAAGACATTTCACGCAAAAGCAGTAAATAAAACTCTTCCCGTAGTACACATCAACAATTCAACTATGTTCGTTTCACGCAGATACGTGTTTCCGTACAATGAAAACTCCATGCTATTCCCAATATCACTTGTTACATACATATGAATTAACGACAATCGATCTCCATCTCTGACAATCCTTCCACCGACATACACAGAAAATATCAGCGAAGTTGTCTGTAGACAATGCTAATGAAATTGCGTACATTCCTGCAGTAATACCATCGATTGCTCTTTCTGGAGTCTATAACCCTCTTACAGCTTTTGCACTTCAATAACGATCTAACCCCATTTCGACTATTTTACTTAACGCCTTTTCGAGGTACTGGTTTATTAAATAAATCTTTATATTGCTTTAAGAACTGATGAATAATTGAACATTGTCTGTTAATTTTTCTTAACATGCTTAAGGGATTGATGGTAATTTGATTATTTTGAATTCTATTTTCAGCTGTCCCTCAAAACATTTTTTTATCAAACTATAAAACAGAAATGTTATGAAAGATGGATAGGTTTGTAAAAGCAATGTGTATAATATATCTTATCAATACGATCAATACACATAATAGGTTATAGCGGAGGAAATAACCAGAAAAGAGTGCAGATTGTGATACAAGTATGATATTTTGCAGTTCTTGGAAATATTATATTCTAATGAAAAATAACCTGAGCCAATTCAATTTCGATCATTTTAAAGATGGCCGCCAAATATCCAAGATAGCGGCCAAGATACTGCAAATATAAGATACAGCTGCTGTATACTAAGCTAAGCTAATATAGATACAAAAACCGAACAGGAAAAGCAGCATTCAAGGACGCGTACAGTCAAGCACAAATACACACAGAAACAAAAGACGAATAAAAGGCCAAATAAGACATCAGAAACACAAACGGGTTGACAATAGGGTTACCGCATTGGAACGGTTAGTGGCAAACAAATGCCGCTAGGTTCTAGGGTGCACCAACACTCACGCTTACCCTTCTGTCAACCCAATAAAACGGGACAGTGTAAATAAAGAAATCCCCGCCATGAACTATTCTCTAACCAACAAGGCAGCATAAATAGGCAATGCAAGTAAAACACAAAGATGCTCATGTATATATATAAATAATACATATCAATAGCCTAGAAAGCCACAATGAAGGTACTCCATGACTTGACAGAAGTCAGAGCAACAAGAGAATAAACCAATGAGGGCACGATAAGACAAGACTAATGCTTTATCGCATTCACAATATTCTGGCTTCTACTGTAAAACTAACAATAATATTTGCAAAAATTCGGCATGATTAGGCATTTATTCAAAAAAAAGATGAGTATACCCACAACAAACTATATGTTCAATCTCTGCTATATATTCTGTAGTAGTTAGCAGATGCTCGGGTATTTATATAAATACGGATATATATGTATTAAAATATACATAATGATATTCGGATGTGCTTATTAACGGAACACTTATTCTTTGCTACTGCCATTGAAATCATTACCCCACCATATATGTATTAAAATATACATAATGATATTCGGATGTACTTATTAACGGAACACACTCACTTACTCTTTGCTACTGCCAATAAAATCATTACCCCAACCACAAAACTCCCATTGAAATACGAAAATACTACCAGTATTGACATATTTTAGAGGGAATAAACGGTAGCAAAAAAAAAATGATTTAACTTTTTCGCAAAATTAATCTTTAGTAATACACTCTCACAGTGTGGTTTTAAATTCTGAATCAGCTGAAAATTGTGTATGGCAACTTATATGTATGTATGTAGTGTGGTGTGCAGAGCAGGTATCGATTTTCCGTCTTTTTTAATGTAATAGTTCATACTTTGGGACGAACAATTAAGGGTTGTGGTATTTGTATCACCATCTGAAAAATTATTACATCCCTTGCCAGTTTACTATAAATTGCATTTTTAAATTTGTGATCAATCAATTTTTCATGATAAAGGAATGGTAAACTTTTTGAGATATTTTGTCTACAATATATACAAGACCTGAGTTTTAGAATGAAAAAATAAAAATCGGGGGTCGGTGTGCATATAAGAAAGATATTCAATAAAAACTGAGAAAAAAATGTGCTTATTTAGATTTCGACGAGCTCTGACATATAACGGCATAGGTCTGTAACAAATAATAGGAAAATACTTTTTATTCCTGTCTCTGTATATCCTAACACATGTCTTTGTAATAAAGTTTAAATTAAGTGAATATCTTAAACAGTTTTTAAGAAATACCATCTTTTGTATCCCTACCCCCATTTTGGCTTATGTTAAAAAGTATCAATTTTGGGCACAAAATGAGAGGTAAAAAAAAAATCTCAAAAATGTTCATTTTGTTTTGCACTAAAATATCCCTATTGGGCATAAGTTTGTTACTGTATAATGTTTTTTTCCAGTTTTATTACAATTTTCGAAATATAACAAATGTAAATTTCAAGAAGTCAAAAATCCAAAACCTCAGCAGTGCCCACCCTTAATCTTAAGTTTGGACTGATATTATCTTCCAGGGGCCTTTTTTCCACTGACTGCCAAGGCGGTACCCATATAATTAAACTGTTTATGTTTGTAATGTCGCATGCTTTGCTTCTATGTTCCTTATTATTTTTGTTTGTTTTAAATGTATGATTTGGTTGATTATGTTATGCGAATGCTTCATTTCCTGTTCGACTTGTATACCTACTTTTATATTTATTCCTGATTAACTTCTTTCAAGTTTGCATTCTGTTTAAATCTTGCCACCACGCATAGCTACATGGCGCTGTACATGTCAAAGTACATTTGCAACTGCTACATGTTCAGTTTCTTTTCTTATAACAACAAACCGAAATGCTTGACATATATCTGAAACGCGGGGCAGAGTTGTCCAATACGGTTCCAGCATATGTCCATACCCATTAAGACAGATAAAGTATTATATGATCTTCAGTATTATGCACGTATCTATCAATCTTTCACTCTACCTAAAGTAGGAGCGGCGGAGACATTGCCACTAGTGATGGGAATTAGACAATCAATTTGTACATTCATTTTGTTTAACACCCACTGGGTATACCCGGCTGCACCACCTCCCCCGCGCCCTAGAACCACCACATATCTGACTGAGACCCTTCATATCCTGCTTGATAGCCACATCGATATGCAAGCTGTATTAAAGTAGCTTGTTGGTGGACTTGCATAATTGTAAGCAATGCTTTGAATACCATCCGTGTACTGCTTGATTTTTTTTATACATAACACATGTAAATTCTCCCAAAGCATCATAATCTGATTTATTAATACTACTAGATATGTTGTTGAGGTTAACAACATTTTCTGTTGCAGTTTCAAGTATATGTTCCAAGTTTGCCCTCATTCCCGTTTTGCAACATGTGAAAGCATGAAATAAAGAAAGTGCTCCGGTCTTTTGACACAACTGAAGCACGATGTAATAGGTTTATAATCATGTAAAATCCTGTTCTCTTCCATAGGCAATCCAGAGCTGATCTATGCCAATATTCTTATGGCGCTTTAGTGACAACCACGTCAGTGTCAGATCTGGACATAACAACTTCCATACACGCGTTCTTGAATTTATGTTTCCACATATACTTATTCATATGTCAGCCCTACGTGGTTACAGGGTGCGTGTTTATTTTTCTCAATAGGCACAGTAACTGTTTATCTGCTGTTACATTACTTGCCTTTGTTAAACATGCCTTCGACTGATTTTGCGATTAGCAAAACCAATTCAGTTTTATTTTCAGATAATCTTAAAATGTTTTTACTGCTAGCCGGTACTTTGTTTGATTTTGAAACATTTCTCCTAACACTTGAACCTCTGATATCCCTTGTCTACTCAACCTTTCTAGCTATCATTCAAATATATGTATGCCAGCTTAGACGTAGGCATTGTATTTTCGACAGTACGACTCAAACGTTGGTCTCAATATATCTTGAAATTTCTTTTTAAGTTTTATATACTGATTTTCATCCTCGAAGAAACTCTCCAATACTGCACAGCCAAGTTTGACATGAACTAAAACATTAAAAGAGATGTCATTCATTTTATTTACACAGATACACAAATGTTGGTGTTTTGGTCTTCATTTTTTATGCAAAAAAAACATTGTGTTTCTTGCTTGAAAGATATAATTATGTAACTGAATCAGTCTCAGAATCCTCTGGGAGATATGCAAAGAAGTTATTGTCTTGAACCAACATGCAAAAAAGTTATGTTATTTCCTTGAACAAAAAAGTCCATATTGATGCATAACAATCTGCTATTCCTTTATCTACCACCCATTTATTATCGATATTGAATATGCTGCTGGAATAATCAAAGAATGGATTTCCGATCTATTTCTTATCAATCTTTTTATTTAGATGAGGAAATTTCACTTTCTCCATATTGAATCTCAAAGTGTTCTACAAGGCTAGACATTTTTGTAACTGAAGCCGTCCATCTCTTTAAAGCGGATAGATTATCGGTCAGTCATATTTTTCAACCATCTCACTTTACTTACATTTTGGTTTTGTTCATGAACCAGGTTAATATATTTCTAAAAAGAACAACGGGTTCTTCGGTTATGTTCGGAAATGTATGCTTTATGAATTAACCTGCACTCACTGGATACTTGCCGATCAATCAAACAAATTGAAAGCCGTCTAGCATGACCATGGACAAATACGTAGAAGATGATTTCTAAAGTGAAATTTTTGTCTAGCTGAATATTATTCTATATACGAGTGCAGAAAGTTCAGAAAGATTTCAGGACCTGATTACATAACTGAAATTGTGGACCTTCTTCAAATAATGTAAGACTATTTTCAACGCCATCTCAATGTATGGTCGGCATACACATTTCCTTAAGCTTGTAAAAGACACACTCAGTTACAGATATATATGGTTCTCTTAAACTTGTTTTTAAAACATTTGTTGATGAGGGAAAGGGTGAGGGGACTTCTTAAAGTATCAGGTATACAATGTTGTTTGTGTATGTATTGTTTCAGCTAAAGATGGTAATGACATTGCATACTGCATTCCAGCAAATTTCCATATGAATCATACTGATACCCCAAAATAACGCTTTTAACAGACATAAGGAAATACCATCAACATTATATTATATAACTTGATTACATTTCCTAACGCGAACTACCTGCTTCGTGTTAAATACGCTTCATTAAAGAAACTAACATGCCAAACACCGCACAATTACACTTCAAAATCGGTTAAAGAAACTCCAGATATTCATGTCATATTATAATATCTATGTGCCTATTAAAAGTATATAGTTTTGAAATTTTGTCTGGTCGATTAAAGCCTTTTATATTGTGTCGATAGAGTCTGGATTCTCAAAATATGTAAGTTATATATATATACCTAGTCGTCAGTACGTCCAGAAACGGTGTACAGATGTTGTAAAATTTGCTTTTTGATGACGGTTTAGGGACTTTAAAGATTATCTTCGTAATATGCATGGGTGATACAATCAATAACTTTATATGAAAGTAAAAAGTTGGCCGAACATTTTTATGCAGAAAAAACTTTAAAGATTAATGGGTACCCTTTTTGTAGTATTACTAATTAAAACATTTAACTGTTAAACATCATATGAACATTTTTTGATAGTCCCGGAGAGAAACAATTATTTAAAACCGCTATTAAATTGTAGGTAAAAATAAGTATAATTTGCATGACGTCGATACTACTTTTATCACTGCGTGACTGAACGGGGAAATGAGGTAAATATGAAATGCGCAGCTGCACAACTATTGCCAGATAATTGATAAATACATTTACATGTGGATTAAATCAAAAAAATATCCTATTCTCGCTTTTCACAGATATTGCAATATGTCAAGTTTGTATTGTTGTGTATTGATTTCCATTAAATAAGGGCTATTAATAGTTATAGCCATGGTTATTGGGAGGGACCAAATGTTTCGTAAGTTGGATTTGCTATGGTATTTTCGTTTAATTGCGCATGCGCTGTCTATCTACTTCATTTTACCTTGCTGAAGCACACATGCGGTCGGTACTTTTTCATTTGAGTATAAAACTGATTTTCCTCACTTTTATCTACTTGACTGCTTATTTCTATCCTAATGCCCTGTTGTTATACGGTATTTCGCCATAATTTATTCTCATGATGCCTTGAAATTAATCTGATTTTTGTATATATAGCTTTTGTCAGTCGAGGAATTTAATGTCGATGCATGATGCTGTCTCGTTATCTCGTTAAGGAGGTAAATCCACTTATTGCCTGTTGTTGTTTTGGTATTGTTGTTTGTTTGTTTTTATGATCATTTCTGTTTTTAGAATATTTTGATAATTCTGAACCATATATCTGGTGTAGAGATTTTAATGCATGTGTTTACTTTATTTTTTCGTTTATTTGCTTGCGAGATTTGCAGCTGTCCTCATTAGGATCCGGGAGGGAGTAGGTAATTAGACACCAAGCTTGCACTGTGACCGAATACCTCACATTTATCAGTACACGTGTCCCAGTTAGGGCGTTATTGGCACTTGGCCATACATCCGTGTACACGATTATTGAGTTTAAAGGGAGTACATCATGCTTTTCATGGGGGTCTGGTTGTCTGATTTAAAATCGACAAATATTAATATTTTCTGCTGGGAATACCTGGACATTGGGCGTGTACACTTTTTATGTTGAGTAAAGTCCTAATATTCTTTTCTTTCCTTAACATGTTTAAGTCATCTTGCTTATTAAATTGCAGTTTCATGTTGTTCAGGTGTTAAGAAATATAAAAAGATCCGACAGGGAAAGTAGCATTCAAGGAGGACAGTAAACCACAAAACACAGAAACAAACACGCAAACAGACAAACAAGAAGGCATAAGCAATAATAAATGCAAACGACATCACAAACACAAAAAGGGTTGACAATAGGGCTACCGCCTTCGAACGGTCAGTGGCAAAGTAGGCCACTGGGGGTTTAAACCGGTTCTAGGGTGCACCAAACCTCACGCTTACCCTACTGTCATCCCATTAAAACAGGACAGTGTAAATAAAGAAATCCCCGCCATGATCTAATCTCTAACCAACAAGGCAGCATCAATAGGCAATATAAGTAAAACACAAATATGCTCGTGTAAATATAATACAAAAAAACAATAGCCTAGAAAGCCACAATGAAGGTACTCAATGACTTTGCAGAAGCCAGATCAGTAAGAGAATAAACCATTAAGGGCACGACAAGAAAGATCATGGACAAACATCAAACGCCACCGTCCCAATGGGCTTTAGGTAGGCGTCATCATAGGGTCCACAGCCTGTCCGGTCATCGTACAATTAAAGAGGAAAGCATAGTGGCGAATTGTAAAAGGGTCCACCACCAAGCATGCAGTACGTTGCAAAATGATAGGGTCATAACATCTTTTGATAAACTTTTTAACAAGTTTAACAAAGATAGTATGAAAGTGATCATGACCTAGAATCTTACGAAGTTTATAAATCACATCACCATCCATAGAAGTCAGGTTGTGATAGTCCTTGTCGCAGAAGAGTCCTTAAATTACTTTTATATTTGGAAAGAAGATCAGGGTTACGATAATACAATTTTGCAAAGGTTTTACGAAGTTTATGGTAACGGTAACCCTGATTGAGTAACTTTTTAGTTATACAAAGGTTACGAATATTAAAGTCCTCAACTCGAGTACAAGCTCTAGAAAAACGAATAAGTTGAGACACATATACCCCATAAGAAGTTGCATGGGGAACATCCCCATCTAAGTGGGGATAATTAACAATGTCAAAATTAAAATCATCTCTCTTGTCATAGATTTTGCTAATTATTTTACCATTTTCAATCGAGAGATCTAAATCAAGAAAAGAAGCGTTATTATCAGATATATTAGTTTTGTTAAGCTGAAGTTCTTTAGGATAAATATAATTAACCATAGTTGGAAAGAAAGGGTTGTCAATTTTCAATATGTCATCCAGATACCTAGAGGTACATGTATCATTAAAGGCTTCAATAACATCTGCCTGGGTAGCTGGTGAAAGACTCAACATGAAATCCCTTTCATAGCAAAATAAGAACAAATCTGCGACAAGTGGTGCACAGTTCGTACCCATAGGGATACCAACAATTTGTCTATAAACGGTGGTTCCATACCTGACGAAAATATTATCTAATAGGAAGATGAGTGCTTCACAAACTTCATAGCAAGTCCACATAGTATAATTGTCAAAACTGCCGTTATTTAAAAACGCTTTTATATTATTACATGCCAAAAATGTAGTATTTTCTCTAGCAAATGATTTTTGAATAAGAGAAATTAGCTTGTCTTTAATAAGGTGATGTGGTAATGTTGTATATAGTGTAGAGAAGTCATAAGTGCTTATTGATGAAACTTGACCTTTCTTGAACATTTTATCAAGAACGTCTCCTGAATTTTTTATAGACCAAAATAAATTAATCCCAGAGTTTTCATAAGTTTTATCACAATATAGTTTAACGTGATCTTTAACGGCAGTAAGACAAAAACTTAAACGTTTGGAGATGTTAGTTGTGGTGCAGGCACTAGATTTCTAAATAAAGCGAGCCTTATATGGATTTTTATGTAATTTAGGAATCCAGTAAATAGTAGGCAGTTTATTTTGCTTATCGTTTACACCAGCCTTGAAAGTAGTGCACCGAGTGATATGTGCGGAAACATCATCATCCTCGGTAGAATTAACTGGAGTATACGAATTGGTGCTGCCGAGTTCCAGAGATAAAACATTGACGTAATGTAGGCGTCAAACAATAATTACATTATTAGCTGCTTTATCTGCAGGAACTAAAACAAATTTATAATGAAATTCCTGAATTCCCGATTTTAAATTACAAAAGGAAAACCTAGGTCTCGGAGGAAGTAAAGAGGAGTTAGCATTATAAAAGTTAATACGTGTATCTATAATTTTCAGAATTGACTTTTTCCAAGTAGAAAGTGAGTTTGGGTCCGCATGTTCTCTACGACACCATTTGATACTAAAATCTTCAGAGGGCGATCTGGGCACGACAGGCATTAAAATCAATAGTTGAAGGTAATCTATATTTAGGACCTTTCGAAAACAAATGCCGAATACTTTTATCAATAATATCAAAATTACCAGTGATAACATGACCTGCTGGAGCATAGCAACATTTTGATGTGTTGCATTCACATTCCTTAGGAGTATTATGTACTATATCAAGGTCAGAAACTATTTTGTTGTAGTTGAAAATAATATTTCTAATGGGCTTTTTATACTTTTAACAAATTACAGGACTTTCAGAATTTTTGAAATATTTTGGGATAGAATCAACTACATGAGTATCTCGAAAAATACTAGGCATGTCAATGAAATCAATACCTTTGTTGATATATAGTAGTTTTAGAAAATGCCTGACGTGATCAGAACTCTTGTCAATATGGGGTCGGAGAACATGTTGTGTATAACTTTGAACTATGGAAGCAGTGTTATACAAGGGATCTGTACGAATGAAAATTTTGTCGGCTTCCTCGTCGATCAACTTTAGTGATGAAATGGACAAAGAGGTAAGCCGCGAAAGCATAGAGTGCTTTCCAGACTATTTAAAAATGATATGTAAATCAGCGACAGAAATAATTACACGCGATTTACGTTTGATGTTACCATTACGCCTAAGACCATGAGACCTAGCTTTACGCTTTCGGATAGAAAATATAGAAAAAATGTCAATATTAGGATCTTTAGAAATATTTCCTTCTTGATAAATATTGTCATTAAGGCCGAGTGGATAAGGTGTCTGTAAGTTTTTCATCCACTTAAGTTCTGCAATATGTCTAGCTTTTATTTTAAAGCTTTTAGTAGCATCATTATCAAAAAATATATATTCAACCGGTTGAACAGTTACGTTATTAAAATTATGACCTGGCTGACGAAAGTGTTGGTACAAGTAATTTTTTAACTTTTTAGGATTACTTGCATTATATTTGTGTTCACGAAATCGAACTTTTAAGGATCGACCTGCTTGTCCAACATATTGTATACCGCAACTTGGTGCATGTCAAGTCAGAAAGTAAATTACGTGAGAAGTACGTCAATCAACATTAGAAGCTAGACATACATTAAACAATCTACCATTAACAGCTGATTTAATGGTGGACTTGCAAGATAAATAACTGCAACAACTGCACCTCTTAGTATTTCACTTATTAATAGAGGGAAACACCCTGCGCTTTGAATGAACTAAATGATTTCTGAAAGGAGACTTTATATGGTATTTCCTCAAAACTGGTGATCGTAGAGGAGTTACGGAAACTTTTGAGCCATTATTAAAAATCCTAGTAATATTATTAGAAGAAACATGAAACGAGGTTGCCGAATGAAGATTTAAAGGTGCAAGGCGTACATATGGTTTAATTCTAAGAAATGAAGAGGAATTTTGTGGAATTTGTATTGATGACGCAGAGTGTAACCGAATAGGTGAAAGATTTATTTTTAAAGTTTTAACTGATAGACTCATAATTGTTAATTTGGAGAGTAATACCAATCTGCGAAAAGCGAAATAAGGGCCAATTAGTAATTATTGGAGATACGAGATAGAATCGTATCAAAGATCCATTAAGACATACTCCGCCACAGTTTAAATTCATGATGTTATTAATCAGAATTTTTGAAGATAAAGTGTTTGTCTGGATGCAGTCTTTTCTAGTAACGTAAGCATATTCAACTTTAATTTGCCGTCAGTTGGGATCATTTATGCTCTAAGAATATTCGTATAATCATTGGCGAACTCATATAGATTGTAGATTTGTAATGCATATTTAAACTTTTCAATTTAATCGGTTAACCTTAGTCTGTTTGCCAGTACGTGCATATTGAGTACAGCGGTCGCCATTGTTTATCCTGCTGCATAGCTTGTCATGGTTTAAATTTGTGACCTAATTACACACAAAGGATCCCAGCACTGGTGTTATTGGAAAATTGCCAGAACACCACTTAAAGGGACACACGTCAATCTTGAAATGTTTGATATGGGTGTCTCGATTTATTTAACCAGTATCATTTTTACTTTTACCCTGGTTACATTTAAATAAATAAAATTTGACGAATTCACTACTTCGTCTTATTATTCTATACGTTTTAATATATTATTGGTGCAATAATATCAAAAAAATAATAATATGCAAAAACAATTGCTTACTACTATTCTTATAATTAATATTAATGATTGAACAAATGCAATTTATGCAGAAAATCTAGCGGGACGCCGTGAGCTTTTAAAAAAAATAAAGATCGCCGTGTGTCACTTTAACGCTTTGTCTAACTTACAGGCGGAATGTGGGCCATATTTATTAATTGAATATGTATGGCATGCATTGGTGATAACAGAATAGGACAAATGTCGCTTACATGTTTAATAAAGTAATGTTTGATAACAATGAATATTTTAATAATAATTAATATATATGAAGAAATAAATAAATCAATAAATAAAAAAAAAATAAAAAAAAAAAAAAAAAAAAAAAAAAAAAATAATAATAAAAAATTATAATAACAATAATAATAATAATAAAAAATAAATAAAAAAATAAAAAATAATAATAATAAAAAATGATATTAATAATAATAATATAGATCTATATACTTCCTATTGAAATCAGAGGAGGAAGAAGAAGCAGAAGGGCAAGTAGAAGAAGAAGAAATGCAAATACAATTTATTTATATAAACCATAAAAGAAGGCATACTTAAATAAACACAGATTGCCATGTAACTTGAATAAATTAATAAATACATATTTCGAGATTTGGATACTATTACCAATAGGCCAGGAAAAGGTGATAATTGCAATATACAGAGTAAAGGCAGTGTAATGATATTTGATACGGGAGATATCTCTATAACAGGTGGTAAAATGACTCGGCGAGTGTATACACATTGGCTGTCGATTTTTTCTGCAGAGGCAGTTAGTATTTTAGAATGACAAATTTCAGGTTATAGGTGGCCTACACTGTATAAGCCTTTGTATAGGTAAACATCTTTATAGTATGTACCTTGATGTAGGCTCTGTATATGTGACGAAGACGAAGAAGAAAGAAGATACGTATTTAAATAGATAATCAAAGCAGTAATTATTTAATAAATACAGACTGGCTTCTAGCTTTAGCTGTCATAAGATTGTAGGGAATGAAATAAAATAAAATAAATACATAAACACACTGTACATAATAATAACCATTTAGAAAATAAATAAAATAAAATAAATATCAACAAGTATCCATCAGCGAATACGATAAACAATCCATAAATAATTAAAGTTTAACAGACGTACAATGAATGGACACACAATAATAATAATCATAATAATAATAAAATAAATATTTTTAATGAATAATAATAATACGGTGACTACTGATAGCGTTAATTACAATTATACCAATATCAGTAATAATAATAGTTCTACTCATGATTGTCATAAAAATAATACCATATTTAAAGTCAGATTTAAATTACTTTAAATAATACCCAATATGTTAGAAACTCGTTACTGATTACAATTGTATTCTGTTTCATGTACCGAGCTTGTCAACCGTGTGCTATCTGGGCAGGAAAGTGATGGGCCAGTGTAAGAACAGGCTATACGTAGGTGTTGCTCGATGTCTGGACCTTGCTACAGATAAGAGCAGTGCGAAGTGAATCATCAGCTGATGTACTGGTTAGCGGCGCCGACAAAGCAGCGTTCAATGAATCATCTCCGGTAATGTAATGGAAAGCAAGCGCGAGCATGGGTTTTACAGGGCCCGCATGACTTCTTCCAATCTAATTCTTGACTTGACGGCCTGCATTGTAACCAATGTTCTAACGTTTGGCCAATCGGCAAAACTCTCCGTAATATCGATGTTCAAGATTTGTATCCTACCTTTTTACGATGTTATCGTATTCAACGAGGAGTTTAGGACTGGTCCCATCGCAGTAATAGGTGCAAGAATGGGTTTATCTGGAACACAATATTCAATCAGCTGATCTTCATATTAAGCCATTTTCATTAATGTTTTCAGTGGAGTGCGTGGTCCAGTGGTAGAGCGCCGAACTCCAGATCGAGAGGTCGTGGGTTGTTCGATCCTCACCGCGGCAACGTTATTTATCTTTGAGCAAGATAATTAATCCACATTGCTTAGTAGGCCTACTGGTTCTACCCAGGAAGCCATCGAGAGTGATTAATCTAAGTTGCAATAACTTGTTTCGAAATTGATGTAAAATAAATATGTTTAAACTAATGTTTTTCCCGATTGCCCTGTTTCAGAATATGAAATGCGGTTTGAATTTTATATCCCATCTTTGAAACGCTTGTTTTATGGACGAATGAATTTAAATTTGAGGGATATCCCTGATAACACAGTTGTTGTTGTTGCCTTTAAGTATGTGGGCCATATTTGGTCATAATTATAGAGTTCCTTTTGCGGATGGGAAGTCTGACCCGTACTGTATGGTTGATTCCATTTCACGATACCGACTAGTCTTTTAGAATGGGGGCGGCATTAACCTCCACTGTCTCTACATCTAGCGGTCATAATGCGTTATTCAGTATTGACACTCATTACGAGTCTACTATCACTCAGTTCACTGGTATACAATTGTTTTTCTTCTATATCATAATTGAGGATAGACTTGCAGGAGACACATGGTAATTTACCTATTTATTTATCAATGCGCAACTTTTAATACTTTATACAACTGTATACATAATTATATGTCGCTTCATTTAGTTATTCACAGGATCATATTCAGGTTGTTACCGAAAGAGTATTTTACATTGGTAAAATACTCCCCCCACCCGCCCCGTTTACGACATTGAGCAGGTTTAGCGGCTCCTAGCCGACATAGGAGTTTGAGCCTAGAGTCCGATGTATTGGTGTACAGTTTTGATTGCACAGCTATGGTGCTATATACTAGGATTCAAAGTCAGGGGATGATTGAAGTCAATCCAGCCCACTCTAATTTTGGTTCGTTTAACTCAGTTTTGCAGTTTGTTGTGCACAGTCAGACTAGCACTTGAAAAGTTTTTGCCCCTTCATTACAAGCGATATACCAGTTGTTACTTAATGGTGCCAGTACAAGAAACGTTCCTTTGCAAGTTATATAAAGCGTATTCGTTTTGAATTATGGTAGGGCGCGGCTCACGTTATGATATATATATTATATATATTTTTAATAATATACAGTACTGTATGCGAGTTACATATTCATACAATGATATATCCTCTTTTCTTCGGCAGTGAGGGATTCGCTTTTGCCAAAATCATTTTCTTTTGCATCAGTATCAAAATTTCTTTTGATTGCTGCTCTGTGGCATTATCAAAATTCAATTTGATCGCTGCCATATGGCCGTCAGCGAATCCTTCAGAGAAATCAAATTGAATGACAATTAGCAATGTTATAATTAGTAAATTTCAATGTAATACTGACCACTGTTTTTCGGGGTCGGGATTACAGCATGAAAATAAAAGCCTGTTGGGGCTTATTGATCGTGCATCATGCCTAGTTCGGTCGTGCACATTATTGTTAACATTACAAAAGAAATAGCGTTCAAGTGATTAAATGAAGAAACATTTTACATTAGCATTAGAGTTTTGAATAAACAATTTATTAAAGCCCTTTGAGGCTTCACTAAGGATATACGGCCGTTGGGCCATGCCCGCTTTTGTTTGAGACTTTTGGGGCTTCATCTCTTTTTAAGCCTATTGAGGCTTCTTTAAGGGTATCAGGCTTATGGGCCATGCCCTCTTTTGTTTAACATGTTTAGGGCTGCCATTTAATATGTATGTGTTGCCGGCAGCCCGCTATTCTGAGCCGCGCCCAATATTTGCCATACAATTTAATAAATGATAATATTTTCTAATGTGTTTGTCCGTTGGTGCCTTCCGAATAAATAAACATAGGCATGTTCATGAAGAAACAAAACATGGCCGGGGAACTTTAATGTTTGGTCTATTCTGATTCGTGTCCTTATAATTGCATATATAATTATGATATATACTATTATGGTTTGACTAAGAAACTAGTTGAAACGATATATTTTGTATATAAACAACACATTATACAATAACGTTTTACTACAAATTTCCCCATAATACTTTGATCTGGTAGCAATGTTTGAACGTTTAGGCCTATTTGACGGCCATTTTGAAAATGGGTGACCATCTTGAAATAAGGTGAAAATGAAATAAGGTTCTTAGCATGATCAGGACACCCTAGGGGATCATTCTACCACTTCCATGCTTGTTTAACATTTTGAACTATTTTGCCAAATATCTCAGTTATTTCCTCCGCTATTTATATCATGATTATTGGAAATACAATTTCAAGTAAATGTACAATTAAACGTTACTTCGTGTGCCATGTCCGCATTGGTGTCAGATACATTTATACGACAGTATATATATATGTACTTTTATTAAAATTGATATGCGTTGATATACAGGACATTTGTTCGAATCTTCCCCGTCGTCCAATACGGTAGTGATATTGTCAACCTGTGTATGTTTGCGATGTATTATGCCGTACTTTCAAGTGTATGGGTATATATATATATATATATATATAGGGAGAAAGTTTTGTGAACTACCAAGGACAGACAACCTTCGGACGAACTACGGCAGGGCGCCTAGCTATGACAAGATATACAGAAATCAAGCGTACGCATTCATTCCTTAAAAAGGTAGCTGCAACACACGTTGATGAACTGTATCTCTACATCATAACACACTCGTCTGGAGGCACAATTAACATATATACGCATAAATACATACAATTATAGCTGATATGAGTGGGCCACATTTAAGCATTCAACCACACACAGCTATATTGAGACAGTGACAATGAAAGGTGCCGGATCTTGGGGATACTGTGAATTCAGTAAATATAATAAAGGGAGAGAAATTGAACTCACTACGGAAACGTAGAGTATATAACTTAATATATATATATATATATATACATTTAAATATATATAATTCGTAATAACAAACTTTCTTTAACGTATAAGACACAAGTACATACATTAAATAATATATGTGGAGAAAAGTTGTGGTTGGTACTCAAATTTCTCGACATATATACCGAAGTGCCACCACTATCCACCAACAATAAACGAGGAGACCCGCCCACCACCAACAAACAACTATTTTTAAACTAAACTTGTCATTGCGTTCGGACGCTGTGGTTTCTATAGGACCCTGTATCTCATTTTTGTAAAAAACATAACATGGTAAAAACACATACTTCACATTTCAGCATAATTATGTTCACATGTTTGCTAGGAGATCACTATTCACATTTTTCTTATAGTCCATTAAGTAATGTGTTATTCTTTTAAACGTCCATGTTTTTAAATGTTCTTGTGAGACTTGAATTAAGTGGTGTTATATTGATTGTTTAAGCTATTGCAAGCATCGCGCTTTAGTTAGATTATGCCTGCCAACCTTTTTTTTGTATTCGTAACACTGAAATTGAGCAATACATTTGAGTTTATGTCAAGTATTGTCATAATGCTTTTCGGTTTAAATAATTTCCATGTTTCAAAATGGAAATTGGTATTCGAAGTCGCTTGTGTGCTTACTCGTATATATGGACATAACATAAGCTTGAAATAAAGGTATCGTACATGAAAATGAAACCATATAGCCTTCAAAGTTGGATCTTTAGGCACCTTTTCATTATAAATGTTAGTCAAAAAACAAAAACAAACATACAACACAATGACAGTCTAGGCATTGTATTGGCGTTGTTTAAGGGTCTTAGTCTAATTTATATTTATGTGCTATCTGCCAGATTTGAATGCTCATTGTTTTTTATAATTACCAAAAGTGTATGAATCACATTACGGGTCATAGAGAGTTGCAGACAGTTCTTTAAAACTTATCATTCAATATAGTAGTATTGTATTTGAGTTTAAATAAAATAAACAATATATACAAAATGTAATGTTAATAGATACTGAGAAGGGGGTTCCTTGGAAGCAACAAACACAAACAAGAGATAAAAGTAGGAGACTCGGTTTTATTGAGTCTGTTCATGAGAAATATTGTTGAGTGCAACACCTCCCACGCCTCCTTGCACCTGCTAAAGCGATATTCTATTTCAAGCCACAAAGACTGGGCTTGATTATCCCGAAGGTCGACCTGTAAGTAATAACACTACTGATTTGTAGTGGGGGCAACTTTTTACGGCCGCCACTCAGCATTAAACAAACGCTAGTGTGAATATCAATACATACTGTAAAGGGGATCCCTTTGAAGCAAAAACGCAAACATGAGATAAAAGTAGCAGACGCGGTTTTATTGAGTCTGTTCACCAGCGGTAACATAAAGTGCAACAGCTTTCACGCCTCCTAACACGGGCTTATAGCGATATTCTACTTTTAAGCCACACATACTGGGTTTGTTGAAACAGAAAGTTATTAATATCTTTTCCCTAATACATGTAAAACTTACCGAGTTTTTTGATATCGCTTATGTTGCTAATTAATTTGCATACATACATGTGTTTATCAAACGAGTACTTGCATTTATATGGATTATGATTTTAAATACATGTACAATGTACGAGCTTTATATGCTCGTTTGTATGTGTGTTATGTCGCATTCATTAACATACACTTTTGGCTTTTAGTTCAATTCTATTCTATGCCTTTGACTTTTGGGAATTTGAAGGCGTATTGCTTATGTGTATTGGATATTTTCGTCTAATTGTGTTTGCTATGAATGATCATTTTACTGTATAAAAGTTTCCCTTTATCTACCCTTTGTTTACGTGCAGCGACTAAATTCCATAAGTACCGTAGCGAAATTCTCCTCTTACTTTTATTGAAACTTGTATAAATTTAAAAAAGGAGAAGCATATCATCGCAGCCTAGCAACATTAGATTAAGATCATATGTATTTATATGGACTTTGTAGCTTTAAACTACATATATATATATATATAAGATGAAATTAAGTTTGATAAGAAAATGCTTATGACAATATAATTATAAAATTATGTTCTTCCACATGCCGTTATCAAACATAACATGAGTCTGAAATTAGATGTCAAAGGCGAACAGAAACTATGCGAATTAGAGAGCGTAGTACCCGGAAACGCACGAATTAAACAAGAAGTCAGACGAATATGTAATATCTGAACGTTAAGTGTTAGATATAGAACAAATAAAAGGGATTACCTCCTTGAAATAGTACACAGTTAGCATACTGAGGGGTTAAACTGGGTTCTAGGGTTATTATAATTACTGTTTTGTCAATGCGGCATTCCCAGATAATTGTTAGTGTCAGGTTGTGCTAAAAAGGACACCGTTCTGATACTCTGGCAAGCGAGAACTTCTATCAATAATAGTGCAGTAGGAACTATTGAACACACTGATACATTAAGCGATGACAGCAGGCTTACAAAAAATACAACAATATAATGACACTCCATCTTAAAGACACATTAATTCGTCTACGGTTCTCAATTATAGATTGTTTCGTTTTACAATGGAAGTATCCATGTCTCTTGGGATTTTTTCCAGTCTTATAAATGACCACATATATCCGTTTAATTAAGTTCCATATTGTCTACCATTTATTTTATTAGAAACAGCTGGCAGTCACGTTCGTTTGTAAATAGGAAAGAGCCATTGAGGAAAGGGAACACAAATTCTCAGTTTTACATGCTTTTGATAGAATTATTTTTTTAGCCAATTAGTAGGCCAATGTGGCAAGAAATGCCTTTGCAACTGCGCTCGATGTAACCGTTTGAATTCATATTTGTTTATGAATAGTAAACAAAGTTTCAAATGTAGTTCAGTGTTAAACTACTTTTTATAGGTATACACGTTGCAGTTAAATGATATATGTTTATAAACGTACAACGTTTTAAGGTCGAACGAACATAGTGTCTTGGAAGAAATATAGTTAATATATTCGAAACGTAAGTTAATTGTTTAACGTGTATGAAGTTAACACGTTTAGTAGGAAGCTGAGATCAACGTATTACATAAGTTATATAACTTTGGAAACGATAAATACAACAAATATCGCAGTCTCGGTTTGATTCATTAAGTGCTTCCTACCAAGGGTTGAAGACAGCGAGGTTTTTTTAGTGACTGCCAAACTGACATTCTTTAATTTTTCCAAAACAGGTCATATGTGATAACTTAACATTTTGTGTAAATTTGTGTAAATTTAACGTGGATTCAATATACACTGATGCATTACATTTAGTAGAGTCAATATGTATGTTTGTTTATTCATTTACTAAACTGGTGTGTGTGGGATAACAACAACAAACGTAAGAACTGTTTAACTGTCGTCTATAGGTTTGACATATAATTGATAACTGAGATAATTTTATGCTAAATATGGTCCCAAAAAGAGTGCAAAACATTTTCCACTAGCAATGGGTACCCGAATGAAATAGATACTATGAAATAAGGTTATCATCCGCTTCACCAGGCCTTTGCATACGAGCATAGTAAAGTTAATATTGATTAGTATAAAAACTGTTAACGATTTAATGTGTAAGTCAATTGACTATTTAGAACAAGTGTCACAATAGATTATAAATGATCCACAAACTATGGAGGCATCACACGAAATATATTGACTGAAAAAAAAGAGTATGATAATGGACCTTTGGAAACGGCCGAGCACGACACATACGAAATATCGCAGTTTCGGTTTGATTGAGACTGTTCATGAGCGGTAGTGAAATATGCTAGCTACCACTCACCCCCTCTAGCCCCGGGTTGAGCAGAACTCAATATTCATAAAATCAATAGTACAAAATTTAACCATCCCAAAGATGGCATGCATAAGGCGGTGGACATGGAGTTAACTGCTTCCCCATGTCGAACGGCGTATGGTCCCAGTATCTAATACAATTAAATGCGGAGCGAACTAAACATAATGGAATTCAGTTGGGAGCAGCGGTTATGAAGCCTGCGTATCAGAATGCAGACAACATATCTTAATGAAGTTGAAACTTTCTGGTATGACATAGAATGCTCATTTTTGAATTCATTAATAATAATCTAATAATATTTCTTAGTGCTATTTAAATATGAAATTGTGTTTTGAAGTGTTATGACCAATACCCGTTTTAAGGCAGAATCCATATTGTCAACATGCTAGTAATTCAGTTCTCTCACTTTACGTTAAGTACAATTTTCAATATAAGGGATAATGTAATTGTCGTTTCTTTTATGGAGTTATGTGGCTGCTTCACTTCCTGTTGGATGTTTGCGTGTTCTTGTGTTAGTAGATATAACATGCAGACATGAAATGTAGCTTTCAAGGACCACGGTCAGTCTAGCTTCGAAGGACCACGGTCAGTCTAGCTTCGAAGGACCACGGTCAGTCTAGCTTTCAAGGACCACGGTCAGTCTAGCTTTCAAGGACCACGGTCAGTCTAAAACACGTTCAAAAACAAACAATAATTACACAGATAATATAATAATAGGTAAAGATACGGTATAACAGACGTAAAAGGGCTGATAAAAGGGCTTTGGCCTTGGAACGGTCACTAGAAAGAGGGCGGCTAGGGGTTTAAACAACCAGGTTCTAGAGTGCACCATACGTCATTCTTACCCTATAGTTATCCCAATAAAACGAGACGATGAAAATAAATCTATCCTCACCAGGTTATATTCTCTGACAGTATCTAATAGGACACATAGTGTAATTGTCAAAACTGCCGTTAGTGAAAAACGCATCAATATTGTTACAGGCCAAACATTTACATTTTCTCATGAGAATGATGACTGTAACTACATGTACTACTTAAAACGACGTATGTACATGGTAACTCACATATTTGGGTTACCATTTTTTTCTAATGTATAACCAGCATTACTTTCTTTTCGTTGTAGTTGATAAAAATCCAGTAGAATGTGCGAATTCTCTTACAAATGATCTTGGCAAAATATCAGAAAGATGGGATGTTACATTTAATCCTAAAAAAAAACAAAAGCCTGAGCCTGCACTAGAATAAACTATAACCACCCCACCAGTCTACTTTGATAATGACATAGTCCAACACGTCACTTTGTCACCTTGGATTAACAATTCAGTCAAATACAACTTCGTCGCATCATATAGAAAATATATACGAAAAGCATGTGCACGATTAAACATTTTAAGAATGATCAAATACAAACTTGACAGACATTCTCTATTAAAAATATATATCGCCTTTTACAAGAAATATACTTGAATATGGCGATTCAGTATGCGATAACTGTACGCAGGGAGTATCTGATCTATTAGAGAGCAACCAAGGAAAGACAAAAATATCGGACAGCATTCAAGGACGACAGTCAACCACAAAACACAAAAACTAACACGCAAACAGACAAACGAGAAGGCAAAAGTAATAAAAAATGCAAACGGCATCACAAACACAAAAAGGATTGACAATAGGGCTACCGCCTTAGAACGGTCAGTGGCAACGAAGGCCACTGGGGGTTTAAACCGGTTCTAGGGTGCACCAAACCTCACACTTATCATACTGTCAACCCATTAAGACAGGTCAGTGTAAATAAAGAAATCCCCGCCATGATCTAATCTCTAACCAACTAGTCAGCATCAATAGGCAGTATAAGTAAAACACAAATATGCTCGTGTAAATATAATCCAAAAAAAACCAATAGCATAGAACGCCACAATGAAGGTACTCAATGACTTGGCAGAAGCCAGAGCAACAAGAGAATAAACCATTAAGGGCAAGTTGAAGCAGCACGAATAATAACAGGCCTCAGGTGCAAATCCTCTAGACCATACTTATATACTGAATTGAACTTAGAAACATTATCAAAAAGATGAAAATATCATACACTTGTAACTATTTACAAAATAATTTATGGCATAAATATAATTTAATCCAGCCATACGTACACGTAAACCATACTTATAACCTTCGAACTTCAAGATTAAACCTACGTATCCCTCTTTGTCGTACAACATCACATTATAACAGCTTTCTACCGTGTACAATGAAAGTGTGGAATGCTTTACCGTTAGATGCTGCCTTGTTGGTTGAGAAAAGTTCATGGCAGGGATTTCTTTATTTACACTGTCCCGTTTAATTGAGATGACAGTAGGGTAAGTGTGAGATTTGATTGCACCCTAAAACCTGGTTGAAACCCCCGGCGGCCTTTTTGTCCACTGACCGTTCCAAGGCGGTAACCAATATATTAACCTCTGAATCTCACACTCGGAAGAGACTGATCCCGCGGGTGAGATTTCCCTGTCTAACATGGATTAAATCAGGAAGAATTTCTTTTTCTCATATTATGTGCTCAGTACCCGCATAAAACAATAAGTAACTGTAATGCCTGTATTTGATTTAACTCTAAAATAAAAGGATGTAAATGAGAATTTTTTAATATGACTAGAAAGGGGTGAAATGTCATATCCACTCGTCTTTCAAAGCAGGTAATTCTGGTTGTTATTATAATAATACTGTATTAACAAACACACACTCGTATGGGGTACAAACAACAATACTGAGATACCAGAAGGTATTGAATAGATACAAACTACTAGTATTTCCGTTAATTTATACAATATATATATGTATCATATAGCAACTACCAATTTATTTGGTCAGCAAACTAATCAATAACTTCGTCAATTTAACGAAACAGTAGGTATGGAAATGTAGCATTCACCGAATACAATCAACCAAAAATACGCATACATAACGTGTGACAATTACAAGAACAAGGCAGTATGTGACACCACAAAAATAAAAGGCTTGACGATAGGTGTACCAAATTGAAACGGTTAGTATCAACAAGATCGTTTGGGGTTTAAATCAGGTTCATGGATGCACCACATTTTACTAGTACCCTATAGCTATCCTAATAAAACGGGAAAGTGTGAATAGCGAAATCCCTATAGGCTATTTCCTCTAACCATATAGGCAGCATTAATAGGCAATGTAATTATAACACAAAGATGATCATATATATTTTAATATAAAATGCATAATCATAAAAAGCCACAAACGATGTACTCATTTGTTTGGCAGAAGACAGAGCAACTAGAAAATAAACTATAATTGTTCGACAAGACAATTACAGAAAAAAAACATCAAAGGTTATCATCCTTACCAGACTTGAGAACTTTTACAGACTCTCAGCTGCAGGAAGATATTGTTACACTAAGGATGTGTGAAATTACATGCAAGTGCGTGCCTTTACCATACAGGGATCACTCTGTTGCTATTCATTTGATTCACAGTTTCGTATACTTGTTATAGTCAGTTTGATGTTGTCAGTTGGTTTTCTGCCATTTGTATTTGTACATTAATATTTTAGAACAAAATACATTGCTGTTTTTTTTTCAAGTATATATTATGTTGTTATCGGTTATAAACAATGATCGTATTGTACTAATGATTCACTGACTCGGTCTTCAAATTAACCTTGTTGTCCGAAGCCCGGGGCTAGTAAACTGTCATTTGGGCTTGTGATTCTGGCTAAAAAAAAATGTTACGAGTTTTCATGGAGTATATATAAGAATTTGGGCCAGTGAAACTTTTTTTAATTTTAAGGTATGGCTAACGGAAAATTTACGAGTTTTCATCGAGTATATAAAAATTCGGGCTAGTCAGCAGAGTGGTTTACTTTATACGTTTAAATATGTGACCTCGGCTTGATTTATTTGAAAACAAGTAACTGGTACGGATTTATCTTTTCTATTTTAACACTGTGATATCTGACATAACTGTATCATTTGCTTGACATTAGCGTTTGACATAATTAGTTTATTTCATAGCATGTTCATTTTCTTTATTAAGCTGTGCTGAGTATCTCTGTTAGACCTTAAATCATTGATCGAAATCAGATGCCTGCATACCTTTACATATGTAAATCAGCTACACAATCTGCAAATCTTTCACTTAGTTCAGAAATATGATCTTTCATGCAAGAAGTATAAAATAATGGCAGACCAAATACTGGTAGTTTAATTTGCCAATTGTTTTCAGTATAAGTAAGTCATGATTGCTGTCTTCACTGATGAAGAGGAATATATTTCGGTCGCCGTACAAAACATCAGCACGAAGAAATAGTGCAGTTTTGAAGAAAGAACCACCGGGTGATATTTGGAGATCACTCCCAATCAGAATCCTTTACAGGAGTGGTAAGAAATATATATTAAGACATCTATTTGACTCTTGTTGAGTAATGTATCTAATAGCATTTATTGTTATTATGCGAGCTAGGTACCACTATCAAAACATTATGTGTTAGCCTTCTACAACACCTGGTAAACTTGAAAGAATAAACATAACCTTCAGAGAATTTGTTTTTTATGAAGTGATTTTTTAGAGAAAAAATACCAAGGAAATGCCTGGTCATTTAGTTTAATTTACTACAAGTGAAGTCACAAGAAATAGGTATTCTGAAGATCCTGATGCCACGCAAATACGCTGAAAAAATGATGTGTGACTGTAATTATGTGGTACAACATTTTCAGGCTCGTATGAGAAGGCTCGATCTAAACTTAAACAGTCAGAGCTGGAATTACACTCACATTATCAAAGAAAAGCTTATTGCTCTCATTCAAAAACCTTTATCTAGGGAAAATACTGCATTTTTGGCCTGTAACAATACTAAAGCGTTTTTCACTAACGGCAATTTGGACAACTTGAGTACACTATGTGGACTTGCCATGAAGTTGTGAATCACTTATTTTTCAAATGGATAAAATTTTCATAAGGTATAAACTACTGTGTACAGACAAATTGTTGGTATCCCTATTGGTACGAACTGCGCACCCCTTATCGCAGATTTGTTTTTATAATGAAATGAAAGAGATTTCATTTTGAGTATTTCACTTCATACACAGGCAGATGTTATTGAAGCCTTCTTTTCTACTGTGGTTAATAATATATATCCTAAAGAACTTCAACTTAACAAAGCTAATATTTCTGATACTAACGCTTTTTTTCTCGATTTACATATCTTTATTGAAAATGGTGAAATAATAAGCGTCATATGAGACAAGAGAGATGATTTTAATATTGATATTGGGATCATCCCCATTTAGATGGGGATGTTCTCCGACCAACTTCTTATGGGGTCTATGTGTCTTAACTTATTCGTTTTTCTAGAGCTTGTACTCGAGTTGAGGAATTTAATATTCGTAATCTTTGTTTAACTAAGAAGCTACTCCATCTTTGAACATTTGTATTATCATAACCCTGATCTTCTTTCCAAATATAAAAGTAGTTTAAAAACTCTTCTGCGACAACCTAATTTCCATGGTGATGTGATTTACACACTTCGTACGATTCTTGGTTATGGTCACTTTCATACTATCTTTGTTAAACTTGTTAAAAGGTTTATCAAAAGAGGTTATGACTCCATCATTTTGCAAAGTACTGCATGCTTGGTGGTGGATCCATTTACAGGTGACCGGACAGGCTGTGGACCCTATGATGACGTCTACCTAAAGCCCAAAAAAGACGGTAACGCTTGATGTTTGTCTGCAGTCTTGTCTTGTCGAGCCCTCAATAGTTTATTCTCTTGTTGCTGTGGCTTCTGCCGAGTCATCGGGGTTTTTCGGGGGCATATAGTAATCGCACCCTCCATCCGTCCGTCCGTCTGTCAGTCCGCAGTTCGTGTCCGGACTGTACCTTCAAAACCCCTGCATGGATTTTTAATTAAGTTGGCACATGTGATCAACATAAGAAGACAATGTGTCCCGAGCAAAACCCAGGTCCGTACCTCAAAGAGAGATAAAAATATCGGACAGGAAAAACAGCATTCAAGGACGACAGTCAACCACAAAACACAAAAACAAACAAGCAAACAGACAAACGAGAAGGCAAAAGTAATAAAAAATGCAAACGACATCACAAACACAAAAGGGTTGACAATAGGGCTACCGCCTTGGAACGGTAAGTGGCAACACAGGCCACTGGGGATTTAAACCGGTTCTAGGGTGCACCAAACTTCACACTTACCCTACTGTTATCCCATTAAAACAGGACAGTGTAAGTAAAGAAATCCCCGCCATGATATAATCTCTAACCAACAAGGCAGCATCAATAGGCAATATAAGTAAAACACAAATATGCTCGTGTAAATATATTACAAAAAAACAATAGCCTAGAAAGCCACAATGAAGGTACTCAGTGACTTGGCAGAAGCCAGAGCAACAAGAGAATAAACTATTAAGGGTACGACAGGAATGATCATAGACAAACATGAACATCAAAGGTGAAGGTCGCACTTGCTGTTCATAGGTCAAAAACAGGTACGCAATTTCGTGCCTGGGCCGTAACGTCACAACCCATGCAGGGATTTTTAAATAACTTGGCACAACTGATCACCATAACAAGCCGATGTGTCGCACTGAAAGCCAAAGGTCCATTTCTCAAAGGTCAAGGTCACATTTGCAGTTCATATGTAAAAAACAGGTAGCATTTTCGTGTCCGGACCGTAACGTCACAACCCATGCAGGGATTTTTAAATAATGTGGCAGTGATCACCATATCACGACGATATTTCGGACGCAATACCCAGGTCCGTACCTCAAGGGTCAAGGTCACACTTGCAGTTCAAATGTCGAAAACAGGTACGCATTTTCGTGTCCGGACCGTAACGATGTGTCGCTCGCAAAACCCAGGTTCGTACCTTAAAGGTCAAGGTCACACCTGCAGTTGATAGGTCAAAAACAGGTACGCATGTTTGTGTCCGGACCGTAACGTCACAACCCATGCAGGGATCTTAAATAACTTGGTACAACTGATCAAGACGACGTGTCGTTCACAAAATCCAACATTTGTTATCAGAAACACATACAATTTGTTATCAGGAACACATAAATAGTCACAGATACCAATGCCCCATCTCAGAGCACTGCTACAGAGGTTCACACACAATATAAGTACTGCCTATCTCTAAGTGTCGTCTGTGGTAAATACTAACACGTGTATTTGTATACACTTCTCAGTTCATGACCCCACATGCTCCTCCCCTATATTTTCAAATTTCTGTCAGTTTGGTTTAAAAGAATATTGAAACTAGGAATAAGAAATACTTTTTCACAAATATGTTTTTACCAATACAAGTGTTTAGTATCAGTTTACTTCTGTGCCAAATATTGATTTTTTTTATGAGGTGGAATTTTCAATATTTTGAAAAAGGTCTCCCTGTTTTAACCATGCATGCATTTAAATGAAAAACATGCCCTAGCTCCATCTAGTGGCTTTTGGTACGGCAGTTGGGCCTTTAACTATGACTTTTTTTAAATGTAATGTAATTCATTAGTATAAGAAAATAAATAAATATAATGTATAAAATTAAAATAAATATATAATAAATAAAATATTTTAAAATGGTTCATATATCAGAAAAATAGTACGAGGGGTGTTCCGTAAATAATGCGATTGCGATTGGTATTGATACTAGAATACTGTAACCATTTTTGATCAATTGTTTTTTGCGATTTCCTTCAAAGTACTCACCCTTAGACGAAACACACATTTTGAGCCGTGCAATCCACTTTTGAAAACATTTTTCGTATTCATGAACAGGTACACCCTTAAGACACTGGTAAACAGCAGATCCCAGGGCATTCCTCGAGTTATATCTCTTCCCAGATAAGTGATTATTTAGTCTTGGGAAGAGAAAATAGTCGCAGGGGCCAGGTCTGGCGAGTAACGTTGGATGCGGGAGAACGGTGATCTTCTCTGACTCCAAAAAGTCCGCTACAGTACGGGCTTTGTGGGTCGGCTCTTTGTCATGCAGAAGACGAACATACTTCAGACCTGTTATAGGGCGACGCTGTTTGTAGTACCTCTTCAATTGTTTCAATACGACGTTTTTATAAAACCGTCCTGTGACAGTTCTGCCTTTTGGCACCGCCGTCTGTATGGTGGGACCGTTGGTTGGGAAAATCTTTTCATACAGAACCTTGTTAACAGTTTGCGTTTGTTTGGCAATAATTGGTCGTTCCATATTTTTCGTGGCCCAGATTCGGTTAGATACTTTTCTTTTTGGCTCATAATAATGGACCAACGTTTCATCACCCGTAACTAAATTCTCAAACGATTTTTTGCTGTATTTCGGACACATTTTCAGATGTTTTTTCGCTGTTGTAACTCTTAACTTCTTTTGGTCCTCTGTTCAGCAAATGCGGTATTCATCTTGCATTTATTTTCTTAACTCATGCTTTTTCAAAATTAGATGAACTCGTGCTAACGACAAATTTGTCATCCGAGCTAATTGTCTTACTGTGCATCGAACATCAGTTTTCAGGATTTCACGGATTTTTTCAACGTTTTCCTTGGTCGTTGACGTTACGGTACGACCAGGGCGAGCAGTATATTTCAAGCGCTGTTGCCCGGATTTAAATTTGGCCACCCACCTACAAACAACAGTCCTATAAGACATTTGACCATCCCCGTAAATGTCACACACCTCTTGGTGAATGTCTTTTGGCTTCAACCCAAGTAATGACCTACCTCTAATATAGACCCTAATTGCAAGCACATTTTCTGCTCGTTTGCCAGTCATTTTGCATATAGTGTAACGAATACGCTATAAAGCAATGAACATTGCATCAAGGTCAGTGAATGTATGAATGAGAGTTTTACCTTTGACACGCGTCAGTGATCACTCTAGCGACACGAAGTGGTTTCATGTAAATATTGCACGAGTTCCGCGAAATAATACAGCAGTCGCATTATTTACGGAACACCCCTCGTATTTGCACATTAAACTATTGGGGGCTAATCATTTATTGAAACTGTTTTTTGTACTAGATATGGCATATTCCCTTTGTTACAATGTATCCTGCTGTTGAGGCAAATCCCAAAGAATAATCATATTTTGTCCCCATCCAATGTAAGATAGTCTTGTCTTATTCTTAATCTTATCAAAGACAGACACAAAGGAAAATGACATTGACATGCATATATCTTCACCCTACCGCCTATGTCTAATGTTTTTTGAGTAGCCGGACACAATACTAATATTACTAACTCTTATTAAATACAGACACAAAGGAAAATGACCTAGACATGCATATATCTTCACTCTACCGCCTATGTCTAATGTTCTTTGAGTATGGCCTTTGGAACTATGCCAGACACATTCCAGTATATTTAATGACACCCTGACTCTTGACACAAGCCATCCCCGGGCAAATAAACTTCTCCAAAACATGAGATTCAGTGTCTGTCTTCCACAACTATTAATAAAATATCAATCAACATACACATTTTCAGGGTAACATCATTGGATTCAGTAGAAAGTATGCAGCATACAAGTACATGTAATACCACTGGTACATTATACGTCGATGTAGAGAAGAACTGGCTAGATGCCACTTTCCAGAGATGGCAATAATGGCATCATAAGTTATTTCTTTGTGCAAAGAACTGCATCCATCCAACAAAGACCAACGAAAAAGTCTTGGGAAGAGCCGCGTAATCTATTGGTTTCACAAACCCCATTCCGAGTTGATATCAATGACAATGAGCTATACCTCCGATCGTCCGCTATTCCAGCATAGAGAGATATTGCTGATGATCTATTACAGCACCAGGCTGAGAAGACCATGACATATTTGTCAATGACTTGTTAATTAACATGCCGAGCCGATCTAAAACATACTATATTTGGTCAATTGGTTCCCTTATTAAGTTGAAGCTATCATAACCTCTAGGCTCAGTACCATGGTCCTCTGCAACAGCTGATGGCAATTCATTTAGAACTGATAAAGCCAAATTGCTCTACTGCTTAGAAGTATCAGTTGAGCCAGCTACATAGCAACCTACTGAATATACGGTGTATGTGTGTGAAGGTAATGCAACACCTCAAAGTCAGCCTTCAGTTTCTGCTACGTTTGACGATTTGGCAGAGCTGTTGTTTGACGTACTTACCAAAGCACATTGAGTCGACTTTTTGTGACAGACACTTGCGTCCCTAGATCTATAAAGTAGTTTGAGTTCAAGAGGCGAGGTGAAACCCCAACGTTCGTGTTGTGAGGGCCAAAAACGAAGACCTATTGCAATTTGAAGAGTTATCACGACAATACAACACAATTCATTATTTGAAGAGTTATCACGACAATACGACACAATTCAGTAATCTCATTTGCAATTTCTTAATTTACATAAAGCGTAAAATTAATAAGCTCTTTTTTAGCACTGAATTTCGTTTAAAATCTCTATTTTGCTTCAAATAAGAGGTCAATTTACCCCACCCACTATTGACACATTTTTATGCATTTAGTTTAGTCAATATCTTTTTATATTATATGTGTAAACTTGTAAGGATCAGTAATTTACAACTTTTCTACATGATTTAAATAATATTATAATATGAATAAGGGATTGTTATGATAGATTGATGAAATTAAATACTAAGCAATGTCCATGGCAGTGCACATATGTGTTCAGTAAGCCTAATAGGTTGAGACACATGCTAAACTGGAAGTATAAGCCTTCCTCCAAGTAACTGCAACATAAATAGTATTAACATGTTCTGATATATACATATATTGCACAGACGACACACAGTCCAAAGGATTCTAGATAAAGGAAATGTGCGGTTTAACGTTTCGTTTTTTTAACAAAAGTCTATTTTAGGTGTATGCGTCATGGCAATACTTATTATGATTCCACATTTGGATTAGGTATTACACATAAAACACGAATTAAGCATTGCATATTGCAACGCAAAATCTTAAAAGTTGTCTATTTTAATACCTTTTTAATTACAATTTATGCATATTTTAAGGATTTTTACATCTGAATTACCCCACCCATATACAACACAATGAAGAATTCTGCATCTGAAATGTAAAATTAGTAGTATATGCATTTGTACGAACCATTTTTGTGTTACTGAAAAAAGAATCGACGAAGATGAATTGATTTGAATTGGGGTTTTACGGCGCACCAACGCAAACATGGTACATGGCGCCAACAGGAATAAACATTCGATACGGCTCACTCTTCATTTAAAAATATGCAGAATGTGCCTAGAACCTTCTTACCTGCAGAATTGCAGAGTTGCTGCAAATTCTCTAGTAAACACTCCATTTTTCGCTGGAGCCACGATCACTGCCACCACTGAAGTAGACCTGAAACAATACAGGTTTCATGATGAAAATAACGAACAAAAATGACAAAATGAACATGAATTCGGGAAAATTTTAGGCGTCGACGAAGAAATATCTTTTGGGTGATACCCAGATCACTGTACTAACTACTTACCATGGCAACTATTTGTTAGTATTGGTGCAGTTGTTACAATATCACCTGCTTAGGATATGTATCTAAACATAGGTTGTGATGTTCTCCGTACTTGATTTGGAGTATGGAATTAACCTAGGATAGTAAGCATCAACCCTACTATTGCGCATGCAAGTGCAAGTGGAATGATTATTACCTAAAAAAGTAGGTGTATTTCTAATTGCCAATGAAGAGGAGAGAGAGGGAGTGTGTGTATGGGGGTGGGGATATATTAGGAACCTGCCCTACTGACAAATAGACATCTATGTTTCTTTAGCATGATGGGAGAATAAGACCGATACACGGGACCGCCTGGTTTACGTCCCCATCCGACGGACGAGGGTAAAAGTGTCTTGCCCACACCGACAAAATTCACTTGCTCCGGTCAGGCTTGAACCAGGGTCCTCTGAATTTAAAGTCCCCCGTGCTATCCACTGCATCAACGGGCTGTATGCACTCAAGCAGGGTGACTGCATTAAAATACAAACAACTAAAATGTTAATCCATCATAAAGGTTATACCCAAGAAGCTGGGTTCACAACGGTCTCTCTTATCTAGCAAGTTAACATCAAGTTCATGTATGTCGAGTTTCAATATGCCTGCAAGCCTTATATATGCCCAGCTCATTGCTTTTTTATAAACTTGGCAATTAATGCCTTGGGACAAAAAAGGACAATTGAGAATACTCAGTACATATTATCTCATTTAAATAATATATGTTGATGTGCCAATATAACATACATATAACATGTATAAGATAAAAAAAAATAAACGCTTAGAATCGGTACCCAATGCATCGAGATAGATTACATTTAGTGATCACGGTTAGTTTACTGATGTTTACTCTAAAAGCTATATCCGACATACAGGTGCTACTGCAGTTAACGTAGCTATCCCGCCAACAAACAGCCACATTTTACAACATATGTACATCGTTTCTAAACCTACTGACCACGAGGTATATACATAACTTACACCGTTTGAGAATCAAAACTCTATAGATACAATATAAAAAGCTTTAACCAGCCAGACAAAACCCCCAAAAATGGATAATTCATTTTACACTTATCCAATCACGGGTATTATAAGAACCCATGAAAAAACATATACTTTTAAGCGACAAATATGCATTAATTTATGAGCTGGATAGAGTTTTGATGAACTGTTTTTGAAGTGTAATTTTGTCGTAACTTGGCGGGTTATTTTAAAATTTGTGTAACAAAAACCTAAAAATCAACAGTTAAACCGTAAAATGCCTTTTCTTTTTCTTTCTGTTTTTTTTTGCAATTAGTTGAAAATGCAGTGGTCTACTTTGTGATTTTAGTTCGTGGATTTATTCAATATGCGATTTGTAAACATGGTTAAGTCTTCATAATGGAATACCTTTTAAAAAGTTACATTCTCTATATATTTCAGTTCGCTTAAATCTTTTGAAGTGATTTTATGAAAAGTGTACAACTTCAAGCCATAAACAAGAGACCCACTCGCCTTGTCTCATAGTGCTCTCATGTTTTAAGAAACAACAACAATTTCTTTATATAAATCTGTAAAACTATGACCACCGTAGTGGCCATATTTGACCCAATTGTCGCCATTTGTACAAACTAGGTAGAGGATCATAAGCTTATGGTACATGCGAAATATTATTCAGCTTTTGAAGTATCAGAGAAGCTGTTTGAATATGTTTTCCTATAAAATTCAATGTTATAGTGTGACCCCGGGACAGGGCCAAATTTGATTCCATGCTTGATTCAAGGGACACCATTTAACTTATTTGGTGCAGGACAATACTCTTAAGCTACATGTAGTTTATTAGACCTCTAGCTCTTGTAGCTTCAAAGAAGAAGATGTTTATAGACGTTCCTACATAACTCTATGTAAACCGAGCGAAATTTGACCATAAGATTCTATGCTACTCTTATGCTACATGCATCGTATTAGACCTCTAGCGCTTGTAGTGTCAGAAAAATATATTTTTACGGACTTTCCTATATAACTCTTTGTAACACTTTGACTCCAGAACCGGGCCATAGTTGGACACAGAGTCACGATTTGAACAAAATTGGTCATCAGCTTATACAATATGCAAAATAGTAGACCTCTGGCTCTTGTTTTTTTTAGAGAAGAGATTTTAAAGATGTTTCTATATGACTCTAGGGGGCACTCCACAGTTTAATGTACATTTCTCAATCATCAAACACTTGACAAGCTCTTAGCCTGAATCCTTGAGCAAAAATAAATCACATCATCATTGTGTCATACATTTCTTAGAAGACAATAAAATTACCCATGTTTCCATACCAAATAAAAGTATCAAAAAGCATTTTCTGTACAACTTTAGTCCCATTTCTTTAAGATTACCCCACCCCTTAAAACATGCTAAAAATGCAATTTTAGCAATATTTCAAATGTCAATAAATAAAAATAAAAATTTTCCTACACATATCAGGGTCATGTCTGCACTCATAATGCTCTTGCATATCAGGAAATGCTAAATTTTACATACCTAGTCCGGCATTTTAAAAAGTTATTCCACGCTGATCTCCTCGTCAGTGAAAATCAGCCATTTTAACTACTTTTAGGAAGTTTTTGATTGGTTCACTTTTTTCTATTTATAGCCTCCAAAAAACCCAAAGAATGCATATTCCAATACACCAAAATAAAGTTAAAAGTAATCAAAACTGAAAAAAACATCAAACATGTGCTTCATATTTATTATAAAGACCATCAATGGACCTAAAAGATGCTTAGTTGATTTCTTTCTGATTTACACCATGGACATTCATGCGAAACTGAGGAGTGCCCCCTTAAGGGAAAGTTGTCCGTTAAAAAAATTTGAAACGCCCCTTTTTCCATTTCGCGAATTTATTCCGGACGTCTTGACATACGTATTATTGCGATTGTCCAAAAATTGGCCTAACAGCACCTTTTTAAGATAACACTGAAATAGCCTTTTTAACAGCTTTTTTGCAAACTTTTTTCTTTCGGTCTGTTTTTTTTCCATAGCATGAAAAAGGTCTGAAATTTGCAATCAGAAGTCATTTCCTCTCTAAAAAGTTGCCTCCTATAACCCGATTTATATAAAGCCGCTATCTTATGCGATTTTTTTTATTTTAACGCGACACGACATAATGACGTCATGTGACATGACGTCAACCCACATGCTATTCTATGTTTAACGTCATTTTACTATGACATCAAAATACCATAGCAACCAGTACTTAAATGGGTCGTTACCATTAGCAAACTGTACATATATTGAAACAGTGTTATGGCAAACCCAAGAATTACACCAATGGTTAGTTTTTAAATGGCAAAAAGCCCACCTCAGACTTAGAAAATCCTACTAAAATTGCATATACCAACCGCAAGACACATGGGATCTTGAGATATCGCAAGTTAGATATCTCACGATAAGTTGCGATACATCTTGAGAAATTGTAAGATATATCTCTATTTATTTTGTGATATCAATGACTCAAGACACATTGAGATATCTCAAGATAATTATCTCAAAACAACTTAAGATATCTCAAGACAGTTATCTCAAGATAACTTGAGATATCTTGAGATTAATTGAGATATCTCAATACAAATATCTCAATATAAATTGAGATATCTCAAGATAAAATGTGATATCTCAACATGGAGTATCTCAAGATAAATTAGACATATATCGAGATATCTCAAGATACGGTGCATCGCGGAGTATTACAATATACATATTTTACCGAGGTGTTCATAATCTGGGTTTCGTAGCAATGCGGGTTTGCCTTATCGACAAATTACATTCTAACCGAAGTTAGTTCTCTTTGCAAACAAACCGAATGGTAACAAAATTTGAAAATATGTTGAAATACAGACAAAAAATCCTTCATTTGACTGTTTTAGTAAAAAAAGGTTTGACCCTTAAGGGGGCACTCCACAGTTTAATGTACATTTCTCAATCATCAAACACTTGACAAGCTCTTAGCCTGAATCCTTGAGCAAAAATAAATCACATCATCATTGTGTCATACATTTCTTAGAAGACAATAAAATTACCCATGTTTCCATACCAAATAAAAGTATCAAAAAGCATTTTCTGTACAACTTTAGTCCCATTTCTTTAAGATTACCCCACCCCTTAAAACATGCTAAAATGCAATTTTAGCAATATTTCAAATGTCAATAAATAAAAATAAAAAAATTTCCTACACATATCAGGGTCATGTCTGCACTCATAATGCTCTTGCATATCAGGAAATGCTAAATTTTACATACCTAGTCCGGCATTTTAAAAAGTTATTCCACGCTGATCTCCTCGTCAGTGAAAATCAGCCATTTTAACTACTTTTAGGAAGTTTTTGATTGGTTCACATTTTTCTATTTATAGCCTCCAAAAAACCCAAAGAATGCATATTCCAATACACCAAAATAAAGTTAAAAGTAATCAAAACTGAAAAAAACATCAAACATGTGCTTCATATTTATTATAAAGACCATCAATGGACCTAAAAGATGCTTAGTTGATTTCTTTCTGATTTACACCATGGACATTCATGCGAAACTGAGGAGTGCCCCCCTATGTAAATATATGACCCCTGGGGCGGAGACAGATATGCCTCCAGGATCAACATTTTAACAAACTTGCTAGTGGACCATAAGCTTATGCTTCATGCATAATATGGGACCTACAGCTCTTACAGTTTTAGAGAAAAGTATTTATTTTTAAAGATTTCCTATATAACTCTATGAAACATGTTTACCCTGGGGGCTGGGCCCTATTTGACCCTGGGGTCACCATTTTATACCTACTTGGTAGAGGACCCTAAATGTATAAAACATGCAAAATATTAAACCTGTAGCTCTTCTAGTTTCAGCGAAAACGATATTTTTAAGGAAAACAAGAATTTTGCTTAAAAGGAGGAGATAACTCTAATAACAGGAATCAGCTACCATGTTCACACTGCTATCATGGATTTTTTGTTTCTCTACAAAGCAATACAAAGTAATCAATAACATGGTGCTAGTAAGAATTGATTTGTCCCTTGAGATGGTAACAAAAAAGTGTATGGCTCACAGTCTATATGTGGTGTTGTTATATAACAGCAATACGAGGGTGCTTCAAACAGTTCTGTCACTAGGTATACATCCTTTGAATTGGATATTACACTGAGATAAAGTAGTGTATTTATAGTACTACGGGGTTCGCTCTTTTAAATTCCACAACACAAATGAAAAAAATCCGGTTATTTATACCCCTGAATTACCTCCCTCTACCACACCTTTTGGATACTGGCATCTCTGAAAATGTCCTTGTTACAAAACGTTGTAAAAATTATTTGAATAATTCTATGCCTTTACATTTTCTTGTACGCCATCTGTTGTTATTCGCCCATTATCCATGAAAATGATTGTCGAGAATTCGGAAAGGTCTTGCTGCAAACCACATATGAGTGAATGCATATCCCTTAATTTTAGCAGAAATAAGACTGATTTTCTTCATTTTGTTTACGGAAATGTTATAATATCTTTTAAATGTCGTAATTATTCTCATAGTATTAATATGTTTTCATATTGTTTTACAAATCCTTGTCCTTCAGTGTTTAAATTTTAGGTTCGAGACATTATTGTAGAATTTTGTACAATGTTTAGTGAAAATATTGATCATCCAAAAACGCTATTTCAGAAGACTGCCCTTCCATTTAATGTCCATTTATCATTAAATTAATTTTACACGTTAGCTTAAAATGTTTAATTCTATGACAATGCCTTCTCATCTACCATGCTTAAATTCTGAATCGTGTAATGCAGAGATATAACTGATAATGTATGAGAAATTTCAAAGGTCTTCGACCAGTACTTAAAGGGAAACAGGCATTTAAAAAAGTAACAATTAACATACCTGAAAAACCTCAGGACGAAAATGCCTCAGTATGTATTAGTGATGTGTATTAAATGTTCCATAATTTTCGTCACACAAAAGATACAGCATTTATCTTACCATCAACGGAATGGTATTGAAACTCTCTTTCATTTGATACCAAACATTAACACTCACAACGAGCACATACTTGTTAAAACGCGTTAGTGACAGAACTTATTGAATGACCCTCGTATGAATTGTTAAAGTTGCAATATGTGTTTTTGATATATCACTGCAATATGTGGAGTTGTTATATTACTGCTGAAATAGGTGTTGATGTTATATCACCACAAGTTTCAGTGTTCATATATGACTGCAATATGTGTTGTTATATATCACTGCAACATGTGTTGTTCATATATTACCGCAATATGTGCTGTTGATATCTGACTGTTATATGTGTTGTTAAATAACACTGCAGTACGTGTTGTTAACACAATACTTCAGTATGTGTTGTTTAATAACACTGCAGTATGTGTTGTTGATATAATACTGCAGATGCGTTGTTGTATAACACCGTAACCACCAGTGACCTACTTTTCCACTGACCGTTCCAAGGCGGTAGCCCTATTGTCAAACATGTTGTGTTTGTGATATCGTTTGCATTGGTATATGGGTGACATACTGAACATGTTGTCCGAGCTAAAATGTACTTCTGATCATGCTGATGAGGTCTATGTTTCAAAACGTATTTGTTTTTTAGAGCTTGTAGTCGTGTTGAGGACGTTCATATTCGTTGTATTTGTATAGCTAAAAAACTACTCCAGAAGGGCTACCTTACCATAACCTTCGAACAATCTTTGCCGTTACCCTGATTTACTTTTAAAGCATAAAAGTAATTTAAGAACATTTCTGCGACAATGATAATCACAATCTCATTTCTATGGCGATGTGATTTATAAACATTTATAAACATTGTAACATCTGTGGTCATAATCACTTATTAACAGGATTTATTAAACTTGTTAAAACGCTTATCAAACGAGGTTATGACCCTTTCATTTTGCAACGCACTGCATGTTTAGTGGTTGACCCATTTACAGCTCGCCATTAAGCTTTTCTCTTTGATTGTGCGATGACCGGACATATTGCGTACCACATGTTGACGTCTACCCCTTGTCGTACCCTTAACGGTTTGTCCTCTTGTTGTTCTGGCTTCTGCCAAGTCGTTGAGTACTTGCATTGTAGCTTTCTTGGCTCCCGTACATCCAGTCGATATTGTTATCTTTTCATCCCACAGGGATTGTATGACATTCATTGATCCAGTTTTACCTTAAACACATGTGTTTCTTATAACGTGTTGAAGGTTTTGTACTCATCGACATTTTGGCTCGTTTTATTAGAGTTTTCCTTAACTTTCCTAGTGATCTAGTATTAGACACTGTTGTCGAGTTTTGGACTTCTTTTAAACGTCCGTAAGTTTACAAATATTATTTCTTATGGATTTTTGATAAGAGTCTATTTCGTATCTCTAATAACTAATAATTACTTTCTAAATTGCATATATGAATCTATTAGTAAAAACACTTCAAATAAATCTTTCACCACTTCGGTTACACTCGGCATCATCAATACAAATTCCACAAAATAACTCTTCATTTCTTAGATCTAAACCATATGTACGCCTTACACCTTTACATCTTCATTCGGGAACTTTGTTTCATGTTCTTCTAATAATATGTTCAGCTAACGGCTCAAACTTTTCAGTAACTCTTCTAGGATCACCTGTTTTGAGGAAATACCATACAAAGTCTCCATTCAGAAATCGTTTAGTTCGTTCAAGACACAGGGTGTTTCCCTCCATTAATACGTGCAATGCTAAGAGGTGCAGTTGTTGCAATTATTTATCTTGCTAGTCCGCCATTAAATCAGCTGTTAATGGTAGAATGTTTAATGTATATCTAGCTTCAAATGTTGATAGACGTACATCTCACAATATTTATGTTTAGGCTTGAAATGCACCACGCTGCGGTATACAATATGTTGGACAAACAGGTTGACCTTTAAAAGTTCGATTTCGTGAACATAAATATAATGCAGGTAATCCTAAAATGTTAAAAGATTACTGTACCAGCACTTTCGTCAGTCAGGTCATACTTTTAATATATAATTTATGATAATGATGCTATAAAATGGTGTCGTAGAGAACTTGGAACACAAGCTCTCTTTCTACTTGGAAAAATTCAATTTTTAAAATTATAGATTCACGTATTAACTTTTATAATGCTAACTCCTCTTTAATTCCTCCGAGACCTAGGTTTTCCTTTCGTAATTTAAAATCTGGAATTAAAGAATTTCATAAAGAATTTGTTTTAGTTCCTGCTTATAAAGCAGCTAATAATATAATTATTGTTTGACGCCTACATTACGTCAATGTTTTATCTCTGGAACTCGGTAAAACTAATTCGTATACACTAGTTCAATCTACTGAGAATGGTGTAATTTCGACACATACCACTCGATGCACTTCTTTCAAGCATGGGATAGATGTTAAGCAGAACAAACTGCCAACTATGTACTGGATTCCTAAATTACATAAAAATCCCCGCTTTATTTCGAATTCTAGTGCCTGCACCACCACAAACATCTCCGAACTTTTAACTTCTTGTCTTACTGCCGTTAAAGATCACGTTAAACAATATTGTGCTAAATCTTATGAAAACTCTGGGATTTGTTTTATATTGCTATGAAAGAGATTTCATGTCGAGTCACCAGATATCCAGGCAGACGTTATTGAAGCCTTTAAGGACACCTCTCGGTATCTGGATGCCATACTGAACATTGACAACCCTTTCCTTTCTACTATGGTTAATAATATAATAATATATATCTTAAAGAACTTCTACTTAACAAAGTTAATATTTCTGATACTAATGCTTCTTTCCATAGTTTACATCTCTCTTTTGAAAATGGTGAACTAATTAGCCAAATCTATGACAAGAGCGACGATTTTAATTTTGATATTGTTAATTATCCCCATTGAGATGGGGATGTTCCAGAGCAACTACTTATGGGGTCTATTTGCCCAAACTTATTCGTTTGTCTAGAGGTTGTACTCGAGTTGAGGACTTTACTATTCGTAATCCTTGTATAACTAAAAAGCTACTCCAACAAGGCTACCGTTACCATAAACTTCGTAAATATTTTGCAAATTGTATTATCGTAACCCTGATCTTCTTTCCAAATATAAAAGTAAATTAAGAACTCTTCTGAGACAAGGACTATCACAAACTGACTTCAATGGTGACGTGATTTACAAACTTCGTAAGATCCTTGGTCACGATCGCCTTCATACTATCTTTGTTAAACCTTTTAACAGGTTATCAAGAATCATTTTGCAACGCACAACATTTACAACATTTACAGTTCGCCACTATGCTTTCCTCTTTAAATGATGACCGTACAGGCTGTGGACCCTATGATGTCGTCTATCTAAAGCCCAAAAGGACGGTGACGTTTGATGTTTGTCTGCAATCTTGTCTTGTCGTGCCCTCAGTGGTTTGTTCTCTTGTTGCTGTGGCTTCTGATAAGTCATTGAGTATTCTTCTTTGTGGCTTTCTAGGCTATTGCATCTTTTTGTATTTATATATACACGAGTATATTTGTGTTTTACTTATCTTTGTGTTATAAACTTTGTAAGATTCTTGTAACCCTGATCTTCTTTCCACATATAAATGTAATTTAAGGACTCTTCAGCGACAAGGACTATCACAACCTGACGTCTATGACGATGTGATTTATAAACTTCGTAAGATTCTTGGTCACTTACATACTATCTTTGTTAAACTTGTTAAAAAGTTTATCAAAAGAGGTTATGACCCTATCATTTTGCAACGTACTGCATGCTTGGTGGTGGACCCTTTTACAGTTCGCCACTATGCTTTCCTCTTTAATTGTACGATGACCGGACAGGCTGTGGACCCTATGATGACGCCTACCTAAAGCCCATTGGGACGGTGGCGTTTGATGTTTGTCCATGATCTTTCTTGTCGTGCCCTTAATGGTGTATTCTCTTACTGCTCTGGCTTCTGCCAAGTCATTGAGTACCTTCATTGTGGCTTTTTAGGCTATTGTTTTTTTTTGTATTATATTTACACGAGCATATTTGTGTTTTACTTATATTGCCTATTGATGTTGCCTTGTTGGTTAGAGATTAGATCATGGCGGGGATTTCTTTATTTACACTGTCCTGTTTTAATGGGATGACAGTAGGATAAGTGTGAGGTTTGGTTCACCCTAGAACCGGTTTAAACATGTTAAATACGGAAATAGGTGTTTTAAAATTTTGGTATGTTTTATGAAAAATGACTTATCGTCAATAATGGCATTAAAATGATGTATGCATGAATTATTAAACTCACAATACATACACTGTTCTTTTTTTTCCATCCAAAACGTTCAAATTAACATTTATTTGTGCTTTACCATGTTTATAACCTGGTTTATACACTCAGCGGCCTTTCTTTACCACTGACCGTTCCAAGGCGGTAGCCCTATTGTGAACCCTTGTGTGTTTGTGATGTCGAATATTACCTTTTATTCATCTCTATATGCTACTTTTCCTGTTCGATTTTAATATCTACTTTTTAAATCATTTTTGTTATCGTTGCTTTTAGCATGTTTAGTACACAAATAGTATAATATTACTTTCCAAGTTGCATTCACCGTGGAATAGGTAGTATACATAGAATGCGTTTTAAAATGTCTATATTCCTTCGTTATCTTCCCATTTTAAATGAAAACAACGACTTTGTATTTGTGAGATAATATGTCATTCGTAATTGCAGTTTGATATACTTTCTGTTTTTAGTTTCAATGCAAAGTTTATGGACAACACGGGCTACAGTATCGGAAACAACTCCGCCTACAAAGGACAGAAACTTCTGAATATTGATGCCTGGCTTTCATCGGCAAATGTGATGCATTATGCAGACATTCAATTTGTGTTTGAGACGTTTTTACTGAAAATTGAATCACAGTTTATTAAATTCATCAGTATGTTCATATGTTGAACACGCTTTCAACAGATCTTTATAAATAATTGACTGATCTAAAATCTGTCTTAGATTGTACACGTTGGTAGTACCATATAAGTCAAGCAAACTAAGATAGTAAGATAGTAATTCATAATAATTATACTAATTAGTATCATCATGTAAGTTGTGTGTTATGTCTTCGCCAGACCGTACATTTGCCAGACCTAAATGCAATATCTCAAACACCATATTTTTAATACGCCAATAAAGCTTTGATGTGATGCTAATATGTGTAATGTATACAATGGATATGTACAATTCGTGGATACATATACTCCATTAAAGGCCAACGAGACCAATAAATAATATGGTAGTAGGATAATGTTAATTAGTGTTTCTGATCCTATGTCTGTGTTAATACGACAACGCCCATGTTTTCATGCAAATGTGAACAGAGTGAGAAATTCACTGTCATAACGTTTCAAACAGAAACATGCTAGGCTGTTTTCATTGAAAGTTTAAAAAACAATTTATTTAATTTTAATGTTATCATGTGCATCACGTCCAAAAGTTTTTCCTTCTTAACACATATGTATGTATTTATGTTTATACCTTATATAGACAGTACGATATGACACCGAGAGTATGTTGAGAATAATTCACTAGTGAATTAAGAAGTATTGACGAATAATCACAATTTCATTAAAGATTTTACACGAAAATCTTAGTAATAACGCTTTGATGTGACGCTAAAATGTGTATTGCTACAATTATTTTGATGTAAAAGACGATAAGGATTACACTTGTTTGTGTATGTTTTGAAAGATATGTATATATGTAATCGAAAATTTATTATTGTTTTTCAATATATGTAATTTTAGAGTTAGAAATATGTATCTTCTTCAAAGACGTCTTGTGGAAAAAAACGTTTAATGACCTACCCTTTTTTGATAATTGTGTATTTAAATGATACCAAAGAAGCTTTAAATATCAATTAAAAGAAATATCAGCACTACACTACGTCCTTTGCCAGATAACCTCCTTAATAGGTAATCGCTCCATGTAATAAAGACATAAACGTCTCAATATCGATGTTTTGACTTTCGCCGTGATTTCTAACTTTGATTCATTACTCAAACATACAATCAACAAACATTTCGACGTTTTCGTTGAAAGCTTAATCACATTTAATTAAATCTACCAATAGAATACATGTTAATGAATTTATCTGAAGATAGATCATAACCATGTCCAGGAAGTGTTTGTCACGTTGTAATGGTAATATTACTAGTTCTCACATAGTTCACACGTAATATAGATAGTGCGATATCATGTCAAGACGATGTTCAGAATACTCAGAGAATAATAAGTCACACTAAGTAGAGAAGTATGCATCATTGACAGAAAAGCGACGCATAAGGTACGTGAGCGGAAGTAGGTACCGTATAATGCAAAAATGGCAGTGTTTAACTCTTGTAAGTCTCAGGTTTTCATATAAAGAAATATTATAAAAAAGCTGGTATTATGTATTTTTTATCTGTATTCTATTCAGCTAAAAAGGAGCTTCTGCGTGTGGTTTGGTAGTATAATGCATGACGTGTATTACTTACAACAGGATTAATCTTTCTTTATGGCAAGAAAAAGAGAGAAGGCTTCGAATTCCCTTCAGACTACTTTAAAACTAGTACTTTATCGATGTAACCGTGGATTATGGCCAGCGTTTAAGCTCGATCTCCCGATTCAGTATACCTTGTTGTCCACTTGGCCACACCGATTACATACAATATGACTGTAATGAAACATTAATATAACTAGAAATGTGTCCATGGGACACGGATGCCCCCACTGAAAACAATCGGTGTAAAACGTAAAAATTTACAAAACAGGGGCCATAACTCCGACAATACTAGGTCGATTTTGACGCCGAAACGATTTGCACATCTTGACATCATAAGTAAGAATCCTGTAACGTTTCAAAGCAATCAGTTGAGAAGTGTGGGATGGGATAGACACACAAGATATTTTCACGTACAATTCGATGAAAAAGGGTCCATAACTCCGGAAATACTGGATTGATTTTGACGCCGAAACGATATGCACATTTTGACATAATAGGTAAGCGACCTGTAAAGTTTCGAAGCAATTGATTGAAAAGTGAGGGAGGAGATAGACACAGAACTTTTCGGGACGGAAGGACGGTCGGACAGGGCTAACGCTATATTCCCCCTCACCACTCGGTGGTTGAGGCATAAAACAAATTGAATTGGGTTTTATAGTCGCACCAACAGCTAAGGTTATATGGCAACTTTCCAGCTTCCATTGGTGGAGGAAACAACAGTTGCCCCTCCGGTAGATGTTCGTGCACGGACGGGCACTTGGGTAGAATCACGGATGTTCCGCAAGCCAGCTGGATAGCTTCCTCACAATATAAGAAACAAGCTCACAGAGGTATTAGAGCATCGCATAGTGCAACCAATCCTCATGTGAAGTTTAAATTGCTCTGTGTGAACAAAAACACTCTTTTCAAGCACTCAATTGTTTTAAAGACAAGTACACGTAAACTATATATATCCCATCTGAAAATGTATATATTTCTTAGAATGATAAGCAGAAATAGTTAGATATCAAACAATATATCATTATCACGAGAAAGCCTCTCCCAAATAGAGGTTAGTGATAATATAACACACCCATTGTCATAAAAACACAGTCAGATGAGCTGCTTACATCAATGCAAACGACAAGCTTTAATACAAGATCAAAAGTGTAACATTTACCAAATAAACACAAAGCAATTGTTACATATTATTAAATGCCTTCCAATAACTCTTTTAACTTAAGCTGCAGAAGACTGGGGGTTAACCGAGTGCTATCAATGTCAGCGAGTAATGTTCCCATTTCGACCGAAATTGCCTTCGGAAATACAGTTGGAAATAGCAAGCGTTTGAAATACAGTTTGTTCATGAATTTCATATTTTGCTTCGCGTTGAAGCCAACACAAAGCCCCGCTTGACACGGCAGGTTAAATTCACAACCGCTTATCTTGCCGTAAAGCATATATTCTGATTGCTTGGCAACATTTATATATGTTGTGCATGATGGTTCTAAATTATCGACGTCATCCAAATCGATCATCTTTAAACTATTATTTATCATAAGAAAGTGTTCTTCTTTGAAATCTCTAATCCGAAGCGAACCCAGTGGTGAATGCTCGAGGTAGTTTAGAAAATCCGCTAATTCCAGTGCGTGCTTTATTCTTTGTTGCCAAGTTAATGTTTGGACATTAGTTACCATAAACCTTTGACCTAATTCAAACACGCTGACAATACCCCGTTCTCTAAGATCCGTCGTATCACTCTCTTCGTTGCGTATACAGTAGCCTAGCAATCGCGCAAATCCAGGATGATTCAATTGTTCAAGCAACAATATCTCTTTCATCAGTTTCATGGTAGGAAACACAAAACATCGCGAGCGCATTTCCGCTTTGTTGGGATGATGGACGTTGATATTTTCTATACAGTTCTTTACTTCGCTTTGATGACGTGTAACTATTTTAACAGCAACAGGTAATCCATTAAAGTCACTTTTAAATGTTTGCTTTGAGACACCGTGTCCTACTTTAGATTTAAGTCGTACCTCGTGGATATTTGTACAATTTATTAAATACACAGGATTATTGCCATTATATTGATCTGCTTTGTTTTGAAATTCCCTGCTAACAAAACTATGAGATTCGTCCGTAATTGCTTTTTTATTTCCCAAAATGGCTTTTAGTTTATATAAGCTGTATTGATCTTTATAAGCTGTATTGATCTTTATAATCGTCATTGTCATCATCAATCAATCTACTCATCGTCCGAAGAATGTTTTTCCTTTGATCTTCTAGGTTCTCATACTCATTAGCTAATTCTAATAATAAACTAGAACGGTTGTTGCTGCATAATGCGTCTAGAGGGCGCTTCAGAATGGATATAGACGTTTGCGTCTCTTCTTTGTGCACTACTTGCGGTTTCAAAACATGGCGATTCCAAAATCCGGTACATGATAACGAGGTACAAGATCACCGGAACTACCATCAAATACAGTTTATACGACATCCGATTCATGATGGGGATGGTTAACATTTGGTGGTACCTCCTCTGTAAAACAAAAAATAATGTTGTAGAGAGAGAGAGAGAGAGAGAATTTAATCTTTTAATCATATTTACTATTTACAAAACGACATGTTTTTTTTCTTCTGAAAGTCATATAAGAAATATTAGTTTTCCTTTACCGTTATTGATCATCATTTATCATTATTATTATTATTTTTATTATTTATCATGTATTTAATCGTTTATTCATTCATCAACAAACATATAAACTTGGATTTCTTTATTTACACTGTCCTGTTTTAATGGGATGACAGTAGGGTAAGTGTGAGGTTTGGTGCACCCTACTAAGAGCCGGTTTAAACCCCCAGTGGCCGACTTTGCCACTAACCGTTCCAAGGCGGTAGCCCTATTGTCAACCCTTTTGTGTTTGTGATGTCCTTTGCATTTATTATTGCGTTTGTCTTCTTGTTTGTCTGTTTGCGTGTTTGTTTCTGTGTTTTGTAGTTGGCTGTCCTCCTTGAATGCTACTTTCCCTGTCCGATCTTTTTATATTTCTTGTTATTATGTCTGTGATTCATCTGTAGATTTATATATTCAAATAGCATGTATTTTTTATTATTATTATATCTCATTATTAAAGCTGATGATTTTCTTTTCTTTAGCACTATTGCCATTATTATTACTATTATCATTATTATTAATGACGTTATTATTGTTTTATAATATTGTTATTATTATACGTTTTATTATATTTATTTATTATTATTGTTGTTATGACTATGTTATTATTATTATTTTTATTATTATTATTACTATTAATAGAGGATCTTACATGAGTACATATTCATTATTGAATTTATTAAACGATAATAATCGAAAAATGATATAATGCGAGGCTCTTGCTAACGAGCTTAATAAATTCAATAACCAATGAGAACGAATGTTAGATTATATTATCACATAACTCACATATCGACTTTATTGCATTTTGCATGTCGTTTTACACGCAAAACTGACATAAAGCGTGGGAATTGGATAACAGTCATTTTTTTGACAGCGCATTCTAGGCTTATTTGCATACTTCTATAACTAATGATATATCTAAAACATAGGATGGTGTTATTCCACGCCCACACCGTAAATTATGTGATATTGTTATTATTTATTAATATTAATACTGTGTATTTATTTTATTAGTTTATTTATTTTCTGAATTATTTATATAATTACAAACGTTTTAATTTGTTTTATTTTGTTGTCCAATTTTCGTGCGATGACCGGACAGGCTGTGGACCCTATGATGACGTCTACCTAAAGCCCAAAAGGTCGGTGACGTTTGATGTTTGTCTGCAGTCTTTGTCTTGTTGTGCTCTCAATGGTTTATTCTCCTGTTGCTCTGGCTAATGCCAAGTCATTGACTACCTTCTTTGATGTTTTCTAGGCTATTGTTTTTTTGTATTTATATATACACGAGTATCTTTGTGTTTTACTTATATTGCCTATTAATGGTGCCTTTTTGGTTAGAGAATAGTTCATGCGGAGGATGTCTTTATTTACACTGTCCCGTTCTATTGGGTTGACAGTTGTGAGGTTTGGTGCTCCCTAGAACCTGGTTTAAAACCCCAGCGGTCCTTTTTACTACTGACCGTTCCAAGGCGGTAGCCCTATTGTCAACCCGTTTGTACTTTTGATGTCTTATTTGGCCTTTTATTCATCTTAAATTTTTCTTTGTCTCTGTGTGTGTTTATGGTTGACTGTCGTCCTTGAATGCTGCTTTTCCTGTTCGACTTTATATCTATATTTATATACTTCTGAACTGAACTGAATATCTTTACTTATCGAGGGTGATTTTTTATATACATGTATATAATTATATTTATTGTTATAATTGTTATTATTATTTATATTGACTGTTTTTTAATGATTGTTTTATTTAAATAAAGGGCATCTCATCTTTGTTTATTATATTTTTATTAGTGTTACTAATATTAACATGTATTTCTATTGATTCAGTATTAATATTATTATTTATATATATATATATATACTATATATATATATATGTATGTACATTGTATGTATGTATGCGTCTATATGTTAATTGTGCCTCCAGACAAGTATGTTATGATGTAGGGATACAGTTCATCAACTTGTGTTGCAGCTACCTTTTTTAAAGAGTGAATTCATACGCTTCATTTCTGTGTATCTCGTCATAGCTAGGCGCCCTGCCGTAGTTCGTCCGAAGGTTGTCTGTCCTTGGTAGTTCACAAATGTTTCTCCCTATATATATACATTTTTTTTATTGATTTATTCTTTTGTTTATTTATTTATTTATTGTTTCTTTTTGTGTGATAATCCTGTATCATTGTGTGATACTCCTGTATCACTGAGCGTGTTTTGTTTTTAATATTAAGTGCGCGGTACATATACATAATTAATTAAAGGCGAGGGTTGAGTATAAAAAAAAATGGTCCCAGAGAAACTTTTCTGATCATATTATGCATTATGCTGCTCAGAGAGGTTTAATTACAAATTTCTAAATAATAAAGCATTTCAAACCATACAATTTGGCATGTATACAGACAGATATATCAAAATAACTATATAATGTGTTCATTTTCTATACTTTCTAACTGTCAAATTTTGAACGGTAATGCATCTATTAATAGCTGTACCTGTAAAACAAGATCAGTGATTGGTCAAAATGCTGAAACCCTTATCTTGAAGCAGACGAAATACTAACTGGCTGCAGTGTTTAAATATTGGTGATAGGGCCTACCGAACGCTGGGGTTTAATAACCGTGTAATTAGGTCCGTACTCACAACGAGAGACTCTTACTATCAAATATCCTGATCAGTCATTATTCAGCATTTCGTCTCTCTTGCTTTGTTTGATGCACAACTATGGAGTATTGCAATGTATGAAAAAAACAAAAACAATAGAAAACAGTTGATTCTCACTGTTCATACCTTATTCATGCATTGTTACACTATTGTGTTAATATACGATCATGTTCTTTACTATATACACACAAGTATGCATCACTTTTGCATTGCCTTGTGTTTAAACATATTGAACAAATAAAATAAAAATACGGACTGAACTAATATAAAGTAAAAGTTATGATAGCATTTACTTTGCCAACGTTCATAAAGAACAATATAATTATAAAGACGTTAACATTTGGAAATAAACAAACAAAACTAATACAAATTAATTATGGCGGATAAACTTGTCCTCTATCAATCATTGAAGTATAAGCGGAGTAATATACATATCTCAAATGCAATATCACTCTGATGATCATTGTATATACACATTACATTGTTAACTATGTATACTTATCCAAACTTAAATAAGATTGTTTATATTAACTAATTGTTTTTTCGTTTTTTATCTGTGTTTAAATAAATGATTTTTCAAGACATCATTTTACAAACTTAAATAAAATGGTAATGATATGTTTACTTTCCTTTTCAAGGCAACATAATGTTTCGTCGTACAGTATACCTTTCAAGGCAACCCAACTGCTCATCCTACATTATACACAGTTTGAAAATTAGTGCCAATCAATACTATTGTTAACCGTAACAAACGACTCTCACTTTACCAACTCTGATTTCATTACGTTTACTACCTAGATGTTAACGTTTGGCAAAGTGAGAACACACCTTAACAACTCATTGATAATAGTTACGCAAATTCGCAAATTTATCGAAACTACTTGCACTAAACAAATAGAAAACTAACAACTTCATCTTACCTGGAGATGTTAACTCTATCCTGAATAGCCAGCAATCTCAAATCCCAATATGCTCATTATAGACATGTCAAGCAAAAGCTCTAACTTGAGCTCTTCTCCTAGTACGCATCAACTATTCAAATGTTATTTTCACACAAATACGTTTTTCCGTACAATGCAAACTCCATGCTAATCCCAATATCACTTGTTACATACATGTGAAGTAACGACAATCGCTCTCCATCTCTGACGATCCTTCCACCGACAAACACAGGAAATATCAGCAAAGCTGTCTGTAGACAATGCTAATGAAATTGCGTACATTCCTGCAGTAATACCATCGATTGCTCTCTCTGGAGTCTACAACTCTCTTACAGTTTTCGCACTTCAGTAACGGTCTAAACCCATTTCGACTATATTACTTCACGCCTTTTCGAGGTACTGGTTTATTAAATAAATCTTAATATTGTATTAAGAACTGACGAATAATTGAGCATTGTCTGTTAATTTTTCTTAAGGAATGGATGGTAATTTGATTGTTTTCAAATTTATGTTCAGCTGTCTCTCAAAACATTTGTTTATTAAACTGTAAAATAGAAATGTTCTGAAATGTCCGTTAAACAGTAATAGGCTGTGAGCTAATAGGAGAAACCCTCCCCCCCCCCCAGGGGGAATTTTGTACAGTATGATTTTCTGAAAGAACATACAGTAATTTTTAAAATGAGACATGTGTGCCATGTGAGCGTTGGGGCTTTAGTGAGTTTTGGGTTAAAACGTTGCGTTTTTAGACGAAAATCGCCGAAATCTGGAATTATTTTTTAGAAAAAGAATGGAATATATTAGAACCAATTTGAATTGATGGAATCTTTCTCGGAACGTATCTCTACGTGTCCCACCATAAAATTTATGGATCCGATACTTAAATATTGAGATTTTGGGTAAAAATGTTAAAAAAATGAATAAAATCGCTGATTTCTGTAATACATTGGGGGTATTTAACTAAAAATTAGAAAAATATCTAATACAATAGAAAAAAGAAATATTGTAACCTTTTTGGGCAGGGTAAGGTCCAGTGATTAAACAGAAAAAAGTTCCAAACCGCATGATGTTTGGAAATGCCTGAATTTTGAGGTGAAAAATGTGTATTTTTGTCAAAAATCGTCGGAATATGGAATTATTTTTTAAAATTAGTTTCAACATAAACTTATCAAATTGAAGCAATAGAATGTTGCATAGCATGCATATTCTAGTTTTTCCTTGCATCATATATAACATATGTGCTCAAATATTGGCATTTTAGGGCAAAATGTTGGAAAAAATGACAAAAATCACTGCTTTCTGTAATCCATTGGGGGTATTAGGTTAAAATCTAGAAACAAATTTAATACAATTGAATAAGGACACATTGTAATATTTTTGGAATAGACAAAAGTCCAATAATTAAGTAGAAAGAAGTCCCGAACCGTATGATGCTTGATAATGCCTTAATTTTTAGGCGAAAATGTGTATTTTTGTCAAAAATCGACGAAATCTGGAATTATTTTTGAAAATAGTTTTAACATAAACTTATCAAATTGAATTAATATAATGTTGCACAGCATACATATTCAAGTGTTTCCTGGCATCATGTATAACATATCTGCTGAAATATGTTGGAAAAAAGGACTAAAATCACTTATTTCTGCAATCCATTGGGGGTATTTGGTTAAAATCTAGAAAAATATATAATACCGGTACAATAGAAAAATAGACTGTAAGCTAGTAGGAGTAACCCTCACCCCAGGAGGAATTTTGTACACCCTATTTTTCTGAAAGCCCATTATGTGTAGAGCATTCTGGAACGTCATGTCATGTACCAACTGGCGACTTGGACTTTACCACGTTACCGGCATTTCGAACATGGTACATAGAGCTAGATACAGTATACGCTATAAACAGAGAAATAGCGTTGAGCGACCCTCTGCATACGGCCACTGGGCCGACCCACATATTTTGCAACACAACGGGACCGGTGGCCAGCTGTCAGCAAAGGTCCCCAGTACATGTGGCACTCGGTCAGTAGTCCATATTAGGGGAAAGGCTACCCGAGTTCGAGTCTCGAACATGGGACATAGAGCTATATACAGTTATATAGAAGGATATAGCGTTGAACGACCTTCGGCCGACGGCCGCTGGGCCGACTCACATACAGGGTGACAAAACGAGACTAGTGGACAGCCGTCGGCAAAGGTCCCGGCACGCATGGCATTCAATCGCTAGGCTGTATCAGGGGGGAGGCTACCCGAGTTCGGGTCTCGAACCTCGTAACTCACCTAGAGCTTTATACAGTATAGTTATATATGTATAGAGGGAAATAGCGTTGAGCGATCGTCGGTCGATGGCCGCTGGACCGATTCACATATTTTGTGACACAACGGGACCGGTGGCCAGCCGTCGGCAAAGGTCCCCGCTATGCGTGGTACTCGGTCCCTAGGGCTTATCAGGGTGAGGGCTACCCGAGTTTGAGTCTCGAACATGGCACATAGAGCTATATACAGTTATATAGAGGGAAATAGCCTTGAACGACCTTCTGCCGATAGCCGCTCAGCCGATAGCCGACCCACATATTTTGTGACATAACGGGACCGGTGGCCAGCCGTCGGCAACGGTCCTCGCTACGTGTGGCACTCGGTACCTAGGTCGTTTCAGGGGAAAGGCTACCTGAGTTTGCGTCTCGAACATGCCACCTAGAGCTATATAGTAAATAGCTTTGAGCGACCTGCAGCCGACGGCCGCTGGGCCAACCCACAGGTTTTGTGACACAACGGGAACGCTGGTCAGCCATCGGCAACGGTCTTCGCTACGCGTGGCACTCAGTCCCTAGGTCGTAACAGGGGGAAGGCTTCCGGGTCTCGAACATGGCACCAAGAGCTATATACAGTATAGTTATATAGAGAGAAATAGCCTTGAGCGACCCACAGCCGACGGCCGCTGGGCCGACCAACAGGTTTTGTTGACTCAACGGGAACGGTGGCCAGCCTCGGCAAAGGTCCGCGCTACGCGTGGCACTCGGTCGCTAAGACCGTATCAGGGGGAGGGCTACCCGAGTTCGGGCCTCGAACATGACACCTAGAGCTATTTACAGTATAGTTATAGAGAAATAGCTGCTGGGCCGACCTACAGATCTTGTGACACAACGGTACTATCTTGGACGCCATGTTTGATTTATGTACAAATTTTAATTGTTATGTAAGGTAACATAGTTTACATGCACGTTACTCACTAAAGCCCAACGCTCATAATAGATGGCACACCTGTCTCATTTTGAAACTTATTGTATGTTCTTTCGAAAAATCATACCCTACAAAATCCCCCATGGGGGAGTGTGTGGGGGCTGGGTGGGGGCTGGGTGGGGGGTGGGGGAGTCTACAGCCAGCTCAAGAACTAGTACATGATGTGTTGTATTTGTTCGGGAGGTTCTTTTTATAAAAAATTCCCGTAAGGTATCAGCTAGAGCAGGCTTTAGCAAATAAAATGTCAGCGTGCCATGCACTCCTTGGAAACATATGATGGGTCAATGGCAATATCACCAGGTGAGAGTAGGAATTTTCCATAGAGAAAGAAGGTTTTCTGGTATATTATTGCACATTGGACTGCAGAAATGTTATAAAAAAAAATTCCGTTCTTTCTTATAATGCACTTTTAATTTTTTTCTAATACCTCAATGTATTACAGTAATCAGCGATTTTAGTAATTTTTTCAACATTTTGCCCTAAGATATAAATACTTGAGCATATATGTTATATCTGATACAATAAATGACTTGGATATGTATAGTGTGCAACATTTTATTGCTTCAATTTGATAAGTTTATGTTCAAACTATTTTCAAAAGATAACTCCAGATTCCGTCGATTTTTGACGGAAATACACATTTTTCGCCTGAAAATTAAGGCAATATTTTAAGCATCATATGGTTCAGGATTTTTTTCTACTTAATTATTGGACCTTTGTCTATCCAAAATGTTACAATATGTTTTTATTATATTGTATTAAATATTTTTTCTAAATTTTAACCCAATACCCCAATGGATTACAGAAATCAGTGATTTTTGTCATTTTTTCCAACATTTTGCCCTAAAATGCCAATATCTGAGCACATATGTTATATATTATGCCAGGAAAAACTTGAATGTGTATGCTATGCAACATTCCATTGCTTCAATTTGATAAGGTTATGTTCAAACTTATTAAAAAATATAATTCCAGATTCCGGCGATTTTTGACAAAAATACACATTTTTCACCCCAAAATTCAGGCATTTCCAAACATCATGCGGTTTGGAACTTTTTTCTGTTTAATCACTGGACCTTACCCTGCCCAAAAAGGTTACAATATTTCTTTTTTCTATTGTATTAGATATTTTTCTAATTTTTAGTTAAATACCCCCAATGTATTACAGAAATCAGCGATTTTATTCATTTTTTTAACATTTTTACCCAAAATCTCAATATTTAAGTATCGGATCCATAAATTTTATGGTGGGACACATAGAGATACGTTCCGAGAAAGATTCCATCAATTCAAATTGGTTCTAATATATTCCATTCTTTTTCTAAAAAATAATTCCAGATTTCGGCGATTTTCGTCTAAAAACGCAACGTTTTACCCCAAAACTCACTAAAGCCCCAACGCTCAGATGGCACACATGTCTCATTTTGAAGCTTAATGTATGTTCTTTCAGAAACATTTCATTTAAACGTTTCTTCTTGAGCCATGTCAGCATTGGTGTCAGCTACATTTATATGACAGTATATATATGTACTTTTATTAAAATTGGCACGTGTTGATATATAGGACATTTGTTTGAATCTTCTCTGTCGTCCAATGCGGTAAAGATATTGTCAATCTGTTTATGTTGGCGATGTCTTATGTCTTACCTTTAAGTGTATATATAGACAATTTCATACCAACCCGTACCAACGGATTCGAACCTGCAGCCCTAGAACCAACATCGACACAGTGCCTCGCCACCTAGCCAGCCTAAACAAGTTAGATTTCGGAAACCCGGTGATACTTAAGGTCTAACTCTTGAACGCGTAGGATATCTTTGGGACTTTCCGTCAAATAACGACAACAATAGAGTATATTGATACGATAGAGGATTCACATAACATTATTATAACCTCAGGTACCTATACTAACATTCAACATACAAAGACGCCAGATCAGTACTGAAACAATGAATTGAAAATATACTTATTTATTTTTTGAGAAAATTAAATTCTTAATAACGGACTTTCTTTAACGTTTAACGTAGGATCTATAAGATACAAGTACAAACACAAAATACTATAAGTGGAGCAAATGCTGTACCAACCATGTAACAACTGATTCGAACCCACAGCCCTAGACACCAATGTCGACACAGCGCGTCGTCCTATAGAAGACGCCTTAGCCCATTCGGCCACATAATCAACCTAAAATTATTGATTTCGGAAACCGATTGATACTTAAGGCCTTACTCTTGAACGTGTCGGATATCTTCGGGTTTTTTCGTCAAATGACGACAACCATAGCGTATATTATTATCTTATAGATCCTACATTAAAGAAAGTTCAGTTATCTCGTTTAATTTTATTATCTCAAATACTAAATATAAATATATATATAATTATAAATATATATATATATATATATATAATCCATAGTAAGGAACTTTCTTTAACGTATAAAACACAAGTTCAAACATTAAATATTATATGTGAATAAAATGAGTGGTTGGTACTCAAATTTCTCCACATATATACCAAGGTGCTATCACTACATCAACCAACAATAAACGAGGAGATCCAACCACCACCAACAAACACAAAGATAAATTAAAACAACTTATTGAACTATTTTCAAGCCAAACTTGAAAAAACATTACATGATAAAAGCACATTTTCACATTTCAGCATAATTATGTTCACATGTTTGCTTGGAGATCACTGTATTCACATTTTTCTTATAATCCATTAAGTAATGTGTTATTCTCCTAAACGTCCATGTTTTTAAATGTTCTTGTGAGACTTGCATTAAGTGGTGTTATATTGATTGTTTAAGCCATTGCAAGCATCGCGCTTAGTTAGATTCTGCCTGCCTACCCCTTTTAGTATTCGTAACGCTGCAATGGAGCAATACATTTGAGCTTATGTTAAGTATTGCCATATTGCTTTTATGTTTATATAATTACCATGTTTCAAAATGGAAATTTTTATTCGAAGTCGGTTAGGCCATTGTTAATATGTAACTTTCTATAACGTGTCATTTATTTAAATATAATGTGTGTATTTAATTTTGCTTGTGTGTTTACTCGTATACATGGACATAACAAAAACTTAGATTAAAGGTGTCGTATATGAAAATGAAACCATACAGCCTTCAAAAAATACTGATAAAGGTGATCCTTTGGGAGCAACAAACACAATTAAGAGAATAAAGCAGCAGACTCGGTTTTATTGAGTCTGTTAATGAGAAGTAATGAAAGAAGCAACACCTCTCAAGCCCACTAGCACCGGCTTAAGCGGTATTCTACTTTAAAGCCACCCATATTGGGCTGGTTCAAAGTTGGATCTTTAAGCTCCTTTTCATTATATATGTAAGTCTACAAATAAAAACAAACAAACAACACAATTACAGTTTACTCAGGCTAGGCATTGTGTTGGCGTTTTTTAATACTCTTTGTCTAATTTATATATAAATGTGTTATCTGCCAATTTTGTATGCACCTTTTGAATGCTCATTGTTTGTTAAAATTACCAAAATTGTATGAATCCCATTACGGGCCATAAAGAGTTGCAGACAGTTCTTTAAAACTAGTCATGTAATTTTTTAGTATTGTATTTGAGTTTAGATAAAAGAAACAATATATACATAACATATGTAAATACATACTGAGAATGAGTTTCCTTGGAAGCAACAAACACAAACAAGAGACAAAAGTAGCAGACTCGGTTTTATTGAGTCTGTTCATGAGAGGTAATGCTCCCTTGCACATGCTAAAGCGATATTCTACTTCAAGCCACAAAAACTTGGCTTGATGATCCCAAAATGACAACCAGTAAGTAATAACACTACTGATTTGTAGTGGGGCAACCTTATATGGCTGGTACGCAGCACTAAACAAACGCTAGTGTGAATGTCAATACATACTGTAAAGGGGATACCTTGGAAGAAACAAAATCAAACAGGAGATAAAAGCAGCAGACTCGGTTTTATTGAGTCTGTTAAGAAGAGGTATTGTAAAGTGCAACACCTTTCACGCCTTCTAGAACGGGCTTAAGCGATATTCTTATGTTAAGCCACAAAAAAGACTGGGTTTGTTGAAACAGAAAGTTATTCAATTATTACTATGGAATTATTAAAGCAAACAAGTAAGTTTACGTGTTTTTCTTACAACGTATTTCCAACCCAAACGGAGGTTTGAATACCATTTTAAACTTCAGAACTTCACTTTATTGTTTCCATAACGCTACACATTTTTTATTTAAGAATGTATGTCACGCGAATGCAACACATATGTATAAACTATCTTTGCTTTGCAGTATAGTGTGTCGATTTGTAGTTTCATTTTAACGGTCCATACCTGACACGATTTAGAAGTCACTAATTAGTTTAACGTTCTGCTGAAACCAAGAATAAAGAGCTCGGTACTGTGAAGAATTGAATCAATACACATGCATCACTCGGTTCGATTACTTCGGCTAATGAAGTTCAATAAAACCATGCATTATAACCGGAGAAACATTCTAACATGACCTGAGCAGTCTTTCATATACACAAAGAAGAGAGACAGCTGTATGTTATTCTACGATAAAATACAGCTGTTCCATTAATTCCCCGCGTATATTTCATCCGTTGGAAGCACCACGCTTCATGACGTCAGTTGGTAAATATATACGTCACGAAGACAAATTCAACAGTAATTTTAATGAAATGTTAATTACAGCAAACTTGCCATGCTCCAAAACCGCGCCCCCCACCCACCACCCCCCCCCCCCCCCCGCCCCCGATATAAACCCATCATTTACATCAGTACATATAACATTAATAAGCATCTTGAACAAGGTAAGAACGTTTGACGTCACACAGTGCAAGCTGTATGATGTAAGCAATGACTTAATTGTTTGTCACGTGACTACAAGTGTATTGAAACGCAGAACTTTGCATACGGGGGCGCCCAATGGAACAGCCTGTCAACACAGCAACCTGATTACCTTGACCTCCGAGATAATATATAGTGCCCCAACAATAGTGTAAACAATGGGGTAATTGTTGTGTTAGAATCGAAATAATAAATACGTACCTGTATTTTATCGGTGAATAAAATACAGTTAGTCGTTCGGATGTGAGTAATTAAATCACTTGTGCTAACGCACTCGTGATTTAATTGCTACGCATCCGAACTCCTAACTGTATTTTATTCACCGATAAAACACAGGTACATATTTAGTATTTCTTAAACAATGCACAAGCATGAGGTAAATATACTGACCTAGGTATAATCCGCTTTATATACATTTCATTATATATCACACGATTATAAACTGTACAAATCACACAAACTATAACGTTTACATTTTAATAATCCACCTGAATCCAAAGTATAAACACCGCCACCATTTTCTATTATAAACTTAAATGTATTGATGTAAGCGTTTATTGAGAGTGCATACATTTACATGTAGTTGGTGACGTGTATTCTATAACTTTCGTGATATTAAGTTGATTTGAAGTAAACATTTACTCTCCGGGGAAACACATCTAATATTTACCGAGGTTTTTTTGATATTGCTTATGTTGCTATTTAATTTGCATTCATACATATGTTTTCAAAGTACTTGGATTCATATGGATTATGATTTTAAATCCCATGTACAAGCTTTATATTTGATATATGTGTTATGCCGCATGCATTAACATGCACTTTTAGCTGTTAGTTCAATTCTATGCCTTCGAATTTTGCGTATTTGAAGGCGTATTGCTTATGTGTATTGGATGTTTATGTCCAATTGTGTTTGCTATGAATGAAGTATATATCAAAAACAAAGAGAAGCATGTCATCCCAGCCTAGCAACATTAGATGATGATACATATTATTTGGACGTGTATTTGTATGAACTATGTCGCTTTAAACTACATTTTATAAGATGAAATTAAGTTTGATAAGAAAAATGCTTATGCTAATGTAATTATAACTTTATTTATCAGCCATATGACGTTATCAAACATAAAATGAGTCTGAATGTAAATGTCAAAGGCGAACAGAAAGTATGCGATTTAGAGAACATAGTACCCAGAAACCCACACGTTAAACAGGAAGTCAAACGAATATGAGTACCGTTCTGATATTCTGGCAAGCGAGAATTTTTTTTGCAATAATAGTGCATTAGAACTACTAACAAACGCTGATACATCCAACGATGGCATCAGGTTTACAAAACATACAATATAATGGCACTCCATCTTAAAGACACATTATTTCGTCTATGCTTCTAAATTATAGATTGCTTCGTTTTACCATGGAAGTATCCATGTCTCTTGAGACTCCAGCCAGTTTTATAAATGACCACATATATCCATTTTATTAAGTTCCATATTGTCTACCATTCATTTGATTAGAAGCTGCTGGCACTCACTTTTATCTGGATATAAGAAAGAGCCGTTGAGGAACGGGAACACAATTGCTCAGTGTTACGTACTTTTGATACAAATTTTATAAAAGCTAATTGGTAAATATAGATAAAAAACCGAACAGGAAAAGCAGCATTCAAGTACATGTACGACAGTCAACCACAAACACAAACAAAAACAAAAAATAAATTTAAAGATGAATAAAAGGCCAATCAGATATCAGAAACACAAAATTAAGCCAGTGTGGCAAGTAATATGGGCTCGATGTAACCGTTTGAATTCATATTTGCATGTGAATAGAAGCAAGCAAAGTTACAAATGAGATCAATGTTAAACTTCTTTCTATAGGTATGTACTTTACAGTTAAATATATATGTGTATAAACGTATAGCGTTTTAAGGGGGGAAAATAATAGTGTTTTAAAAGAAATATAGTTAAGTGTGAACGTTACTATATGCAGACTAAACAGTAACATATTCGAAACGTACGTTAATCGTTTAACGTGTATGTCAATATAAATGAAAGTTAATATGCTTAGTAGGAAGCTGAGATCAGCGTATTAAATATTAATTTATACAACTTTGATTAGTTTGGTATTTTACGTCATTTTCAACACTTGTACATGTTGTAAGGTTATAACTTTAAAGACTGTATGAAATATAGTGTCTGACAAACTGTTATTATTTTATTTTATTTTTCCAAACAGTTTATATGCAATACAGTAACATTTTGTTTACATTTAACATGGAGTCAATATGTATCCATTACTTTTAGTGGAGTCAATATGTTTGTTTATTCAATTACTAAACTGGTGTGTGGGGTATAATAACAACAAAAGTAAGAACTGTTTAACTGTTATCTATAGGTTTGACATAACACGGCCATGGCTATGTTGAGAATATAAATATAGAGTATAATTTTACAATTGAGTTATTATATGATAAATATTATCAACATGTGTATGCTAGTAATTCTCACACTTTAAAATACAATTTGCAATATAATGGTCGTTCTGTTGGACGTTTGGGTGTTCTTGTGTTATGTTTAAGAAATAGAACATCGTTTACTGTGAATAATCGTTTAATATATCACGGTTTGGAGTTCAATTGTAAACAATAATTTCACGAGCCCTTGTAGGGACAAACCGTGAGATATTATAGATAATTCACCCTTCGGGCTCGTGAAATTATTGTTTACCCTTCGGGCTCGTGAAATTATTGTTTACAATTGAACGACAAACATTATTGTTTACAATTGAACGACAAACCGTGAGATATTATAGATAATTCACCCTTCGGGCTCGTGAAATTATTGTTTACAATTGAACGATAAACCGTGAGATATTATAGATAATTCACCGTAAACGATGTTCTATTTCTATTCTAATACCCCTAAAATATGAAAATAACGCACACATCTGAACTCTTTCGCATTGCTTTGCTTGCTCTCCTAACGTTGCATACGTTACAATGCGGAATGCGGAATGCGCAATGCTTATTCTCCTAACGTTGCAAAAGTTACAGTGATATATCGTTTAATAGAACGAGATATTTTAAACTAGGCTATATAGTGCGGGTGTATTAGAATATAAAATGAAAGTAGATATTCCAAACAATAATTACACAGATTATAATAATATGCAAGATACGGTTTAACAAACAGAAAATGGTTGATAATAGGGCTATCGCATTGGAACGGACAGTGGCGAAAGAAGCAACCAGGATCTAGGGTGACCAAACATTAATCTTACCCTATTGTCATCCAAATAAAACGGGACAATGTAAATAAATATATCCTCACCAGGTTATATATCTAATAGGACACACGTGACACAGACTTCTTGGCAAGTCCACATAGTGTGTCTAAACTGCCGTCAGTAAAAAACGCTTTAATATTGTTACAGGCCAAAAATGTACTTTCGGGAGAGAGAGAGAGAGAGCGATTAACTAATACAATAACTAATACTACTTAACTAATACTTACAGTAACTAATACGGCTTATATGCATGATAACTCATATATTTGGGTTACCATGTTTTTCTAATGTATACCTAGCTTTAGATTGTGTTTCTAAGTGTGTATACAATTATTTAGTTTTTATATTTTTAAATATTTTTTGCCGGCAGAAGGATTATTCTCCAGACTTTGGCAATGGTTGTAGGGATTATGAATGTTGTTCTGCGAAATAATAATGTCTGGGTGTAAATGTGCTCACATTTTGTTATAAGAAAAGCAAATATAAAAGTAGAACAGGAAATGTAGCATTCAAGGACCACAGTTAACCGAAAACAACAACAAAACACACACACACTCACAGAAACAATCATGACAGAGATCATGGAGATGAACATAATGATGGCATTACATACATAATAGCCCGGGAAAGATAGGGCAAACAGTTATACTCATTCATATTTATTACAAGGTGAGCAATTACCAGAATGTATACCCTGCTTTGCACCGTTAACGGTCTAGCACATCTTGTTGGAATGTGTAGACTTTGATCCTTTGCGTCAGAGGTACTGCAATGTTAATGCTATGAAAGAGTTATTTGAAGCTACATGTTTTGGTCTTGCTTTAGATTTCCTGAAAGAAGTCAGAGTATATGTCATTATAATATGTTCTTATATATATTTACTTATTTACATACCCGTTGACCTGCATTTGTTGATTTACATATATAGTTTATATTACTACCATATCATCCCTTATTTGTAAATAGTTTTATCTTTATATATTTACATTGAATTTTAATTACTACTTCATTTCTTCATCTTCATCAGTTTTTGCGCACAATATGACCTATTTATGTGTCGACGTGGCGTAAAACAGCATTCATTCATTACATACATAATAGGGTTGACAGTAAGGTTACCTACCGCCTTGGAACGATCAATGGAAAAATACACCTCTGGGGGTTTAAACCAACATTTTTTTGGTGCTGAACTTAACAATCCAAAAGAAGATTTCATTTTGTATAACGACTCAGTAGATTATTATAGGTTATTTAGAGCCGCACGAAAGAAAGGAAAGGAATCCGAGAAGCTGCCCATATGGATTCATATGGTTTGTAAACGTGCTTGACGGATGGACTCCGATACACGGGTAGCCCGGATTTACGTCCCTCATTCCAGGACGAAACTTAGGGAAAATGTACAGGAATATACTGACGAATCTTTATCTTGTTAAAACGTTTATAAATAGAGGTAATGATCCTATCATTTTGCAATGTACTGCATGTTTAGTAGTTGACCGATTTACAGTTCGCCACTATGCTTTCCTACTTGATTATGCGATGACGGGACATATTGTGGACCCTATGACAACATATACCTAAATACCCACAGGACTGTAGAGTTTGACGTTTGTCTTACATCCTGTCTTGTCGTATCATTAACGGTGTGTTCTGTTGTTGCTCTGCTTTATGCCTAATCATTGAGTACATGCTTTGTGGCTTTCTAGACTTTTTTATATTATATATATACATGCACATTTGTGTGTTATACTTATATTGAATATTAATGCTGCAATTATTGTTAGAGAATATAACATGGTGGGGATATTTTTATTTACACTGTCCCGTTTAATTGAGATGATACTAGGGTAAGAGTGCATATTGGTGCACGCTAGAACCTGGTTTAAAGCCCCAGCGACCTTTTATACCACAGACCATTCCAAGGTGGTAGCCTTATTGTCCTTTTATGTTTGTGTTGTCATATCTTGCCTTTTAATCATCTGTTGTTGTTTGTTTCTGTGCATTTTATGGTTGATTTTTGTCCTTGAATGCTACATTTCCTGTTCGACTTTTATATATACTTTTACAATTAAAAGGAACTAGTATTTTCAACTGAATATCGCCGCAAGTTAGAAAATCGACAATTTGATACTGTGCACCCATACATCACTGGAAGATGACAACAATTATAGCTATAACTGTTTCAATTGCCTGTTTGTGGGTAATAATTTAAGGCATCTTTACTCTTGCGTTGTTCTGTATATTAAATGCAAGTTGTATATAATTAATTATTCGTACGTTGCCATCTTTTAGATTTCAGAATGTGGGTATAATGCTAATTATACGTATTTGTCATAACAGTAACATTCAATTATACAGTGCGACGTGCTATAATCACGTCATGGTTTGGTCTAGCACATGACAGTTTAATATGTTATGTATACCTATGATGAATGATACAATATATTTGATCAAATATAGCCTGTTTATTCATGATAGCACTTCTGTGACTGGTATGGTGACAACGCTGAGTTTGAAACCTTCTCGCCTTTCACCGCTGCGGGTTCGAAGCCGACTGTTAGATCGACTTGTAAATTAGAAAATGTAGATTCTTACGGATGCGAAGGGTGTTTTGATTCTACCCAGGAAAACCCGAGTTCTCCCTCAACCACTTAAAGTCAACCTTCTTATATAGTCTAGCATATGCTAAAAATGACGTAAAACACCATTCAACCAACTAACCGACAGACCGACCGTTTGACCGACCGACCGACCAGCCAGACAGCCAACCAACCAACCAACCAACCAATCAACCAACCAATCAACCAGCCAGCCAGCCAGCCAGCCAGCCAGCCAGCCAACCAACCAACCAACCAACCAAACAACCAACCAACTGTTACCTATGTCTGAATATGTACATGCATTGTTACATTTTTATTATTGATTTGGCCTTGAAGAAAGTTAAAAATAATATAGATGTAAATACGATTACCATGTATGCAAACGTTTTACGCAAATTCATTTATGATGAAATGTGGACTCTCGTCCCTGGTTGCAATTATGTTCTCAGGGGTGAGATGAGATTTTCCTATCGTACATAATAAAATCATGATGGATTATTTTCCTCATATTATGTGCTGAGTGTCTGCATAAAACAATAATTATCTTCAATGACTCAATTTGATTTAACGCTAGGATAAGAAGATGTCAAGTAGACGTCATGATGTCCCATGTATGGTAGAGTTATCTCACATGAGGTAATTACCTATTTCATATGAATAGAAATGGGAGAATTGGCATATCCACTAGTTGTTATAATCATAATGTATGAACAAACAAACAATCATATAAGGTATATACAATAATGAGATTCCAGAAGGTATTGCATAATATGAAAACTACTAGTAATTACGCTGAACTACATTCATGCAATATATTTCGTCTAGAAGCTAATAGTTTATTTGGTATATTATATTCATTAACAATTTCGTCAATTTTACGTAACAATAGTTACAGAAATGTAGCATTCACCGAATACAGTCAACCAAGAATACGCATACAAAACGAATGACAATTACAAGAACAAGGCAAAGTATGCGACACCACAAAAATAAAAAGATTGACGATAGGGGTAATGAATTTGAACGGTTAGTGGATGCAATAATGAAATGCCCGCCAGGCTAGATCCTCTAACCAAACAGGCAGCATTAATAAGCAATATATTTATAACACAAAGATGATAATGTATATAAAATATAAAAAGCATAGAACGCCACATCGCAAGTACTCATTAACTTGGCAGATGCCAGAGCAACACGAGAATAAACCATTGAAACATCAAAGATCAAATCCTTTAAGAATTTAGGTAGACGTCATTAGAGGGTAGTACTTAACTTTGTTTCTCGAATAATGGTGAGTATACATCTTTTCCTGGTATAGTGTTCCATATTCATACTGATGTTCTTGGTCATGGGCAAATACATACGGTCAACTTTTCGTTTTCGTGTTTAACTCATTTTTTATTGCAACCACTAGTAGGCAAGACATATGAATCTGAGGATTTCGTTTTAGTTTTTCTGAGGAAAATCACAGCGTATACAACATACATTTGTTACCATGTATCAGTCTAATGATTCAACATGTCACATGTATCAGTCTAATGATTCAACATGTCACATGTATCAGTGTAATGATTCAACATGTATTAGTGAAATGATTCAACATGTCACATGTATCAGTCTAATGATTCAACATGTCACATGTATCAGTCTAATGATTCAACATGTCACATGTATCAGTCTAATGATTCAACATGTCACATGTATCAGTCTAATGATTCAACATGTCACATGCATCAGTCTAATGATTCAACATGTCATGTTTTGTAGTTGTGAATATCCTTCTGTTAACGAGATACTGTTAAATTTACAATTAAAAATCTGATTTCTTGTAATTATTAATTTATAAATACTCACGCTAAAACATGGTTAATTGCATATCGTATCAATCATGTTGTAATAAAAAACATATTATATATATATTCCAGATGTATGTCCAGAAACTGTTGTTGAACCACTGATCCTGAAATAAAAAACATGTTATCTACAGATGCCTTTAAAATCAAACTACATTTTGCTTTCGAAAGAACATATAGCGTTTGTTTATGAAATATATTTATTTCACACAGGTGAATAATAATTGTGGAGTAAATATTTAGAAGTGTAACACCTAGTGTATAATGTCAACAAACATTCTGTTATGAGACAAACACACACTCTGCAGGATGACATTCACATCACACACTTTGCAGGATGTCATTCACATCACACACTCTGCAGGATGTCATTCACATCACACACTCTGCAGGATGACATTCACATCACACATTCTGCAATATGTCATTCACATCGCACCCTCATCAGGATGTCATTCATATCACAGACTCTGCAGGATGTCATTCACATCACACACTCTGCAGTATGTCATTCACATAACACACTCTGTAGGATGTCATTCACATCACACACTCTGCAGGATGTAATTCACATCACACACGCTGTAGGATGTCATTTACATCACACAATCTGCAGGATGTCATTCACATCACACACTCTGTAGGACGTCATTAACATCTCACACTTTGCAGAATATTATTCACATCACACACTCTGCAGGATGTCATTCACATCACACACTCTACAGGATGTCATTCACATCACACACTCTGCAGGACGTCATTAACATCTCACACTCTGCAGAATGTCATTCACATCACACACTCTGCAATATGTCATTCACATCGCACCCTCATCAGGACATCATTCATATCACAGACTCTGCAGGATGTCATTCACATCCGAACTCTGCAGTATGTCATTCACATCGCACCCTCATAAGGATGTCATTCATATCACAGACTCTGCAGGATGTCATTCACATCACACACTCTGCAGTATGTCATTCACATCGCACCCTCATCAGGACGTCATTCAGATCACAGACTCTGCAGGATGTAATTCACATCACACACTCTGCAGTATGTCATTCACATCACATCCTCTGCAGGATGTAATTCACATCACAGACTCTGCAGGATGTAATTCACATCACATACTCTGCAGGATGTCATTCACATCACAAACTCTGCAGGATTTAATTCACATCACACACGCTGCAGGATGTCATTCACATCACACACTCTGCATGATGTAATTCACATCACATCCTCTGCAGGATGTAATTCACAACTTCACACACTATGTAGGGTGTCATTCACATCACACACTACTCTGCAGGACGTCATTAACATCTCACATTTTGCAGAATGTCATTCACATCACACACTCTGCAGGACGTTATTCACATAACACACTCTGTAGGATGTCATTCACATCACATACTCTGCAGGATGTAATTCACATCACACACGCTGCAGGATGTCATTCAATTCATGCACTCTGCAGGTTGTCATTCACATCACACACTCTGCAGGACGTCATTAACATCTCACACTTTGCAGAATATCATTCACATCACACACTCTGCAGGATGTCATTCACATCACACACTCTGCAGGATGTCATTCACATCACACACTCTGCAGGACGTCATTAACATCTCTTACTCTGCAGCATGTCATTCACATCACACACTCTGCAGTATGTCATTCACATCGCACCCTCATCAGGATGTCATTCACATCACAGACTCTGCAGGATGTCATTCACATCACACACTCTGCAGTATGTCATTCACATCGCACCCTCATCAGGATGTCATTCACATCACAGACTCTGCAGGATGTCATTCACATCACACACTCTGCAGTATGTCATTCACATCGCACCCTCATCAGGATGTCATTCACATCACAGACTCTGCAGGATGTAATTCACATCACACACTCTGCAGTATGTCATTCACATCACATCCTCTGCAGGATGTAATTCACATCACAGACTCTGCAGGATGTAATTCACATCACAGACTCTGCAGGATATCATTCACATCACACACTCTGCAGGATGTAATTCACATTACACACGCTGCAGGATGTCATTCACATCACACACTCGGCATGATGTAATTCACATCACATCCTCTGCAGGATGAAAATCACAACATCACACACTCTGTAGGGTGTCATTCACATCAAACACTATTCTGCAGGACGTCATTCACATCAAACACTCTGCAGGATGTCATTCACTTCACACACAGGATTTCATTCATAGCATACACTCTGCAGGATGTCATTCTCATCACACACTCTGCAGGATGTCATTCGCATAACATATGTTTATTTTAACAAATCACTTGTGTTTCTTCAAAACCATGAACAGAAATGAAAAGCATTATCCCGAACCTCACTAACAGTTTATCGAATGCTATTGTTCGACAGGTCATGCAATACTATTGATAGAATTGCATTAGTTGCAGACAGATCTTAAACATGAATACAGTTTTACGTAGTTTAGACATGCCAATTATTGCATTTTCATCAAAAGTATATCATGCTTAGATAACAATAATGCAATGTGTGGACACTTTAAAAAATATTATCGTCATTGTGTGTTGATACAAAGCAGTAATTGATTTTGAAAGAGACCAAGTACTTCACTGTCATTACAAGAATACGTTGACACTAACAAGCACACAATCATTGCGTCCTCATCCTCGACCATAAATGGTAATTTTGATCGATCGATTGATCATTTCTTCGGTCTTGAAAGATACAACACAATATCATTCACATTACTCGGTCATCCAAAAACATGCATCTAAAACAAATAACAAATACATGAATAAAAAGAAGAACGAATCAAGGAGAGTGTCCGCAAACATAAGTATGTGCATAGACTCAAACAACTAAAAATAGAGATTAATTGTGTTTTTTTTCCAAATGAGTTAAAACTCAAGAGGGCCGTGGTCTATGTATAGTCCGCTCTTCACTGCATCGACCCGGCTTTAAAGCTTACTTGGGAACATTTGAATAATAAATGAAGATAAATGTAAATAGAGCATCTAATGTACATATATTTAGCTACCACACGAAGTGCTTAGACCAGCATGTATTAGTTTATACCTGAAATAATGATTTTAGGGAGAATGTATTGATAATTTTGTAAAAAGAATAATAGGCTTAATGTGCAAATAAATAGATACAAAACTTCAAACAGGAAACGTAGCAGTCACAGACAGCCATCTATCAGAAACAACATATTCAAAACAACACATTAAAAACGACATATTTAAAACAACACATTCAAAACAACACTTTCAAAATAACACATTCAAAACAACACGTTCAAAACAACACATTCAAAACGAAACGTATAACATATTAACTAAGTAAAAAAAACCATTGAATTCTAAGTATCGTATTTTCACAACTCATATTGTGGTCAGGTATGACTTGCAGTCAATAAAATGTATTCTTTGAAAACGAAATGAATAAAACATATACTACAAAAACGAATAGGCTAATGATGGCAATTGATATATGTCAGATAAAAATGCCGATGCTAGTTCTGTACGATCCAATGAGGGCTTGCAAATGGCCACAAAGGCCTTATGGTTTCCGACGGGCCTGTAGTAGTTGTCGTTATTCGTCAGTTTAAGATGGCGACATTGCACCTACAACAAGCAAATGCGATGGATTGATATGGCCCGCAGAATGATGTATTATCCTCGAGTGGAAGAAATGTGTTCGGATTTTCTTTTAATATAAATCATGACTTTGACCCATCCTGGGGGCGGGGGCGGTAGAAGAATTGTGTGTCAGATATGGCAGTATCAAACTAATTTTTATAAAGTGTCTCTTCAATTACCAAGATATAGGGGAGGGATGTATTTGGCTCGAGCTTGGATAGCTTTAAAACAAATCAATATTGCGTTTCTATAAACACTCAAATAAAGTTTGATATGTGACCCAGGGGCGGGGCCAAATTTGACCCCATGGTCACCAGTGGAACAAACTTGGTAGAGGACCATAAGCTAAGTGTATATGCAAACTATTAAACTGTTGGCTCTTGTAGTTTCAGAGAAGAAGGTTTTTAGAAAAGTTCACTATATAAGTCTATGTAAAACATGTTACCCCTGGAGTGGGCCCAAATTTTACCCTGGGGTCACCGCTCAAACAAACTTGGTAGAGGACCTATAAACTGAGTGTAAATAAAACATATTAAACCATTGACTCTTGTAGTTTCAGAGAAGAAGATTTTTAAAGATTGTACCAATATTCGTCAATGTAAAACTGTGAACCCTGGGGTGGGGCCAAAATTGACACCAGGGTCACCATTTGAACAAATTGGTAGAGGATTCGTAAGCTGATAATAAATAAAAAATATATTAAACCTTTATCTCTTCTAGTTTCATAAAATAAATTTGTTTAAATTCTTTCCTATAACTGTATATAACACTGATCCAACAAGGGTCCCTAACCTCCCAATTAAAGAATTGAACCCAGGAACCAAGGTTTCTTATGAAAAAAGTAAATAAAAAACAACACAAAAAACACAGAAAAGTTAAAACAAATAGTAATAAAAAAAATCAAATGAAATCCTAAGCTCCCAAATAAAGAAGAGTTGAACCCATGAACCAAGGTTTCTTATGAGAAACAACAAATAGGTAAATAAAAAAAAAATCAGAAAAGACGAAGAAAAAAAAAGAGCCATGATATCAGGAAGACATATACATAAAATAAAGTATATATTTCAATACAAACCCTATTTAAATGTCATGTGATATAAACACACACCATTTACCAGTGTCTTTATGTATATCAGACAATGTACTAATGAGTGTTGCTCGCAGTATAACATATAAGGCCTTAAAAAAAACAATGCCACTTGTTTTAAACACTCACTGATAAAAAGTACACTATTTGTGTTTATCTTTATTTACATTTACCGTTTTACTAGGGTAAGAATGAGGTTTGGTGCACCCTAGAACCTTGTTTAAAAACCCAGTGGCACTTTTATGTTTGTAATGTCAAATCTTGCCTGTTTTCATCATTGTTTGTGTGCGGTCGTTTTGGCTGACTGTGGTCCTTGAATGCTACATTTCCTTATCGACTTTTATATCTACTGTTACCAGGGTGTAAATATTACTTATCTGACATTTGGTATTCATTTTGAGAGCAATCATAACATATAACATACTATGATCTAGAATACTCGGTAGCTTAACTAGCCATATCAGCCTGGATATGTCAAAGATAAGTTTTCAATAATTATATCAATAATGATGCCGATAAATACATACTAATCTGCAGTGAGGCTCCTTCGTTTCTTTGTCAGCTGTATACAAACTGTGTATAAAATCACCCATTGTATTACGAACGACTATTACTTTGGAATTTGTCTTCATTTAACTTTATAAACGCACGCAAAGCTATAAATCAATGATTGTGGAGTAAGCTGGTTATCGGAGTCGTTTGATGGTAGTTAAGATTGCTTGTGCGCATCATACGCAAACTTTTCTTGTAATAAGAGCGTTTAACAACCAATATGCGGGCACTTCGTATATTCGTTGGAACATAGAGGAATATGCAACACTATCTGTGCAACATATAGGTAGAACGGAAACGCTGTATACAGACAATATGTGATAATTCAGTCCAGTCTAGGATACATGTTTACTTTAATTATTACTGAACAACGTGACCGTGCACTTTTAAAATTCGGAGAGTACATCTACTGAAACATTCAAATCCGTTTGAAAGTGAATACAGTGAATATAGTGAACGAAGCTAGTTTGGGGTTCTATGCTTAAAATACAGAAGAAGACACATGGCGGAAATAAATATGCTAAAAATATCCAACAATTCAGTAGGACGAATATGTATGACAGTCATGTATATTCGGTGGGATATATTATAAACTATAAATACAATTACCTGTATAAAAAAGAAAGCGAACGGGTAATGTTGACCATACGTTTGACTGTACACATATATGTGAATTTCAGCATGGATGACACGTCTATATGTGTAAAGCAAACATCTGCTGTCATCTATTATGAAAAAAAAATAATACCACTTATTATCATCCGATCTATCATCGGAAATATGCATAGACAGAAATAGACATACGGCAGACCACCATTAGTGTTGCATAGGCCTGTTAATAAATACATATACGAACATGTCCAATCCTAATTATGCTGGCCACATAACGCATAGTATCAGCTATGCCCAGTGCATCACACAATGGGTCTTTTTCAAAAATATTTCCCAAACTAAAAGTAAACACCTTCTTGTTGAACTCTGAGATAAAAAATATCAGAGTACAATTCAAACTGTGGATCATCTTACCTTCAATTTTGATGCGGTTTTCACTAGAAGCAAGTTAAATGTTTGAGAAAAAAAGGTAAACATTCAATACAAACAAAGTCGTAATAGAGCTCAAATGAAATACAGAGTTATGGATCGTGTGACCTTGATGATTCTGATTATATTAGTCATTCGTTTTTGAAGTTTCGTACATATAGCATAACATAATTGATGTTGAAATACAAATACTTAGTTACGAAACTGAAACAGAATGTTTCAGTCGACAGAAGGTATCAATATTTACATTTCTTATCGAAAAAAAGTATTTATATATCTATGCGGATGATAATACCCTTTCATTTTGTACACCACATTATGAAGATCTCGTCACAACTCTCCACCAAGAAAGTAATATTCTCATTAACTAGTTTAATTTCAACTGTTATTACAAATCACTATTTAATTTCATTACGTATTGAACAGTTCAGGACACATCGGTTTTGTTTTGCATATTAATACTTGCCAGGTTGATAATATTGAGCCCAATATATATTTAAACATTTGGTAGTATATGGAAGAATAAAGAGTCTATTACCTATCATTTAATTAAAGTTAACAAAAAGAAAAGTTTAAACAATACTGGACTTATACATAATAATAGGTGCTAATTATAATTCTAATCAATATTACACGATTGTCGACGTTTGGCACTTTAAGGTTCATTTATAATCTATTTATATATGTATCGGACGTAACAAAATATATGAGAAAACATGGAACTATAGAAATCACAGCACTCAAACGCAATGGCACCATTGTTCCTCACTGAACCACAAACAAAGGCCAATTTAAATGTACAATGAAAAGGAAAATACATAACACAACAAGTGGTGAACGACTATTGTTAGGCCATCTTTGAAAACAATCCAAAATCATTCTGCTATGTTCAAGTGATATTTTAACCACATACATATTTTAGTAATGTCAATCATATAGTACATGACATTAATTCAACACTATTCATTACGTGGTCCGTGTATTAAATTTCATAACCTCATCGGGGTTGGCTGGGGTATGAAATAAAAAAAAAATTAGAGTAAAAGGTTTGCATATTGTAAAATTAAAACATTAAATAGGTAATTTTAACCAAGTTATCACATTTATTCAGTAAAACATGTTTTAAACGTGTTTTATTGTCGAACTATCCGTTATAAAATCCTACTAATATAAACTTTCCCATCGCTATATGGAATTAAGGTTGGACCACTTAATGGACGTGAACATAATATCAACCAGAAAAGTTATAATACATGTATTATAGCATGGGGAGTACGGACATGTTTGAAAGGCAGTGAAAGGATGATATTATTAGCATGACATATTAGCAAGAATTTGACCGATCGATTATCAGTCAAGTGACACATCTCCAAAATTGGGGAGGGGACAAAATCTGTGTTTGCCGACTTCAGTACTATATAAATAAAACAATGAAGTTATATAATAAGTGTATTCAAAGCATTATAGTTTAATTGTCTTTTGTCTTTTGGTTTTGTCTGATTTCAAAATGCCAGTTTGGATGAATGTAATATATACAGTAACAAACATTTCGATATTTAACGATAAGAGTAACTCTACGTATAGCCGTTTCACTTTTATGGAAGCGCATATAAATATTATGGAATGATTTTTAAACCGAAGTATAATTGTGTAATGAACACTTTTATCATATGTATTTATTTTAAAGTTGTGGTTATCTCAGAACGAAGTTTGTACAGCTGAGTAAGTGTGCCAGGTTCCCCGCCAGGACTCGAACCTGGATCTCTTTTCTCGAAAGAAAAGCATGCTTCCTTACACTACAGAGATGTCCCCAACATCACAAAGCGTACACAAAATTAATCAGCCAACTTAAATTTAGATTAAACATATTTTACTTCAAATAATGATTATTTACATAATCCTCTCTAGGCACTGATCGTAACTCTTAAAGCATGTCCTTTGAATCTGCCATATGAAGCTACAAGTTATGCTTATAAATTAATTCCAACACTTCATTAAAAAGAAACCCAGTGAAAACAAGCATATTCAGCGAAGTACAAGATCACTATATGTGTAACCACCCATCTTAAAACAATTGATACTCCTCAATCCTGCTGTAACCAAATAATCACGAGTAGAGCGTATTGGTCGTACACAGCTCTTGTAAGCACCTGTCAGTCAAACGCTAATCCATTGTTCAGTTGAAACCAATTCACAATGCCCATGATATATTCAGGTAACACGGAAAAGCGTGAAATTTTAAGTGGGCGCTAGAGGGCGCCCGGAAGGACCGTTCAATAAGTTTAGTTTTGTGCTAATGCATGGAGAAGAACATCATAAGTATCTTACTTTCGTTCTAATCCTTTTTCTTCTATTGTTTACAAATAATATGTTGTAAAAGCTTGTGAAATAAAATATGTTTAATCCAAAAGTATATCTTTAAAGGGAAAAGTAGTTTAAGGGTCCTTTCGTGTAGATGTTAATACAGCGCATGTTGCCACGTGTGTCACGGAATGAACGTGGGAAATAATGTTTTGGGCGGAACGTCGGTTATAAAATGCATTGTTCTCAAGTCTTGGACGGGATTGATTGACAGTTACTTTGTTTGAGCAGAGGTTGGAATCGGCGTAATTCACATGCAATATGTGGTCAGTATTTATTTTATGAACTGTTATCGTACATTTGTATTCAGTGGGCGGCGCCATCTTTGTTGGCGATGTTACGACATCCGGTTAGCTTTTATGTTTCTCAAACATTAACTTGAGACTAGCATATGATTTTGAAGTTACTTTATTAGATGTAATTATTGTAATTGATCATTAATTGTAAAACAATATTAATTTGATAGCGTTGTATAATTGTTGCATTAGTTAACGTTGGCGTATAACTCAGTGAGTGTAATACACGATTGAATTGATAGCGTATACATGGCGTTGTAGAATATATATCCATTGCTATTCATCATATATTTATTAGATAATGATTTGTTGATGTAATGATACTTATTTAAGATTGGTGTGTTTACGAACCGACATCTAAAACGTATGTATTATTACAGCCTAACCCGTCCGGTGGAGATAACCCGTCTGGTGGAGATAACACTTCCTGAGTGGAGATAATCCTTCCGCAGTGGAGCTAAGCCTTCCACGCATAACGTTACGAGCGGTGGAGAAGGTCCCCGTACCTGTGCAACATGGTCAGGTTATAGTATTAACGACCGCCGGCACACGAGGTGGGCCCGTTATCAGTCCTCATTGGAGGAACTTCATTCACAACCTCGATGGAGGTTAATTACCATATATATCGCGTCATCAACCCTTATAGAATTCATTTGATGAACATCACCCATTGGATTCGCGGATCATCATCTTCATGAGCTCTAGCGCATCACCTTCATCGCGCTTGACCATAATTTTTGTGCACATCAACATTGTTATAACGTTAACAACCATTTAGTGTCGTATATAGTCAGTCGACACATTTAGTATTTGTGATAATACTAAGATCGTCTTAAACGTTCATGAGAACCGTCTTTTCATGTTCATCTGTGTATTTGCCTTTTTTTTTGATAATTGTATATATATTAAACATATTTTAAAAGTTGCATTAAACTTATGTAAAAGCATTCACCGTCATTGATTCTTTCCTGAGTTAGCCCAAAAATTAGGATCATCTTGCGACACTTGCCAAATTTCATAAGACAGCCCTCTAAGGAAAGTAAACTTGAGAAAACAATGTTTTTTATTTAAATTAACAGCAACCTTGAACTTTGAACTTGAACTCGGCCGTTTCCACAGGTCCATTATCATACACTTTTTTGACAAACCGACCTGAATAACAATCCAGTGCTTTCTGTCAATGAGTTGCTCATTTTGATAATTTGTGTTAAACTCCATTCAGGCTGTTGTGAGTGCCGCCTTGTAAAATGCATCTGACAAAAAGGCTTGTATTATTTTTTATATCACTGAAAACGGACAACAACAAGAGGTCAATGACCCTGAAGCTCTATTGATAAGAGTTGATAGCTAGATTAGCATTCATGTGAAATTTTATGAAAATCTGTCAAGTAGTTTCAGAGGAGTAGTCACTAAAAATGTTTACTATATAACTCTATGTAAACAACGATGGTCGATGGCTGCCATGTTTAATGTCGAATCAAAATAATTTTCAACAAAGACCAACATCATGTCATGCTGGTTATTTTAGAAAATGTTCCATTTCTGATCCAACATCACTTATAGTTTTTAAGAAGTAGTCATTAAAAATTGATTTTTTTAAAAAATATTTTTTAGCCATGGCAACCATCTTGAAATTTATGCCAACCTGAAATTTTAGTAGGATCAACTAGACATCAAGAGCAACATGTTTAGCCATGGCGACCATCTTGATATACTGGCCGATCTGAAATTATGCTATGATCAACTAGACATCAAGTGCAACATTCCTGTGAAGTTTCATGAAAAGCTGACAAGTAGTTTCAGAGAAGTAGTCGCTACAAGTTTTTACTATATAACTCTTGTAAAGAAAGATGACCGCTGGCATCCATTTTTAACGTCAAATGAAAATGATTTTCAACAAGGGTCTGTCGCCAACATCATGTCACGCTGATCATTTTAAAAAAAGTCCTATATCAATATCACTTATAGTTTTCAAGATGTAGTTGCTACAAATTTGTAATTTAAAAATATATTTTTATCCGTGGCGACCATTTTAATTTTTTGTCCGACCTGAAATTTTGCTAGGATCAGCTAGACATCAAGAGCAACATTCCTGTGCAGCTTCATGAAAATATGTCAAGTACTTCCACAGGAGTGGTCGCTACAAGTATTAACTATTTAACTATGTAAACAGAGATGGCCGTTTGGAGCTATGTTTCATGTCAAATCAAAATGATTTCGGACAATAACCAACATCATGTCATGTTGATCATTTTAGAGAAAGTCCCATATCAATATCACTTATAGTTTTCAGGAAATATTAGCTACAAATTTGTTTTGTTTTTAAATCTACATTTAGCAGTGGAGGCCATCTTAAATTTCGGGTCGGCCTGAAGTTGTGCTATGATCAGCTAGACGTATGTATTATTACAGCCTAACCCATCAAGAGCAACATTCCTCTGAAGTTTCATGAAAATCCGTCGAGTAGTTTCAGAGTAGTCGATATAAGTTTTTATTATATTACTCTATGTAAACAAAGATGGCTGTTGGCGGCCACGTTTGATGTCGAATCAAAATAATTGTCGACAAGGATCAACATCATGTCATGCTGATCATTTTAGAAAAAGTCCCATATCAATAACACTTATAGTTTTCAAGAAGAAGTCGCTCCAAACTTCTTTTTTTAATCTATTTCTATTCGTGGTGGCAATCTTGAACTTCCAGGCGACAATAAATGTTGCTAGGATCAAATGGACATCAAGAGCAACATTCCTGTGAAGGTTCATGAAAATCCGTCCAGTAGTTTCAGAGGTGAGGTCGCTACAAGTATTTATTATATAACTATATGTAAACAAAAATGGCCGCTGGGCGCCAAGTCGACAAGGACCAACATCATGTCATGTTGATCATTTTATAAAAAGGCCCATATCAATATCACTCAATATGGTTTTCGAGAAATAGTCGCTACAAACTTGTTTTTTAAAAATCTATATTAGCTTTGGCGGCCATCTTAGATTGTACATCAATGAGAATATTTTGCTACATCATGGGCTACATTCCTGTAAAGTTTCATGAAAATCCATCCAGTAGTTTCAGAGGAGTAGTCGCTACAAAAAAAGCTGATGATCGGACACCGCACCACGGTAAAAGTCTGCTGATCTTTGATCAGTAGAGCTAAAAACAAACAAAAACTTGTGATTTACTGCATTAAACGTCTTAAAATTAAATATGGATCTCTTTCACAATTTATTAGAACATGTAAACGCAAGAGTTAGCAACCTTGTATACCTTTTTAACAAAGCATACATTTTAAATCAGTTTAATGCAAAAGTGACGGTAATATATTATACAAAAAGTCAATAGTGCTTGACACAAAGTCCACATCATCTCTGTAGGTTGGAAATAAATCGCCGGTTGTTTACAAAGTCAGATGTGGGATGATGTATTTTCAAAGTTTTGCAACACTAGTAATTGCCCTCGAGTCGGACTGTAAAGGTAACTTATGAAATCAATTGATACAAAACTAGAAGGATGTTCCACAGAACACTTGGGTCACTTGCCTTGTGCTTATTTCAGCATGTACAATCGATCTATAAAAAGAGGCGTAATTCTGCCAAAATGAAACTAGACGGGTGTTCCGCGGAACACGTGTGTCTCATGTCAGCGCTTTGTCAGTATAACAAGGTCCTTTGGACCCAGATAAATGACCTTGACAAACTGACCTGACGAAGTCTTCGTGAAGAAAAAAATGAGAATTTAGCCCATATAATGACCTTCAGTGTGCCCTTGACCTTTATATTGCAGTATGGCCATGTTGATGTTGCCATGATAAGTGTATATTGAAAGATTGATGAAGACATAAAAATAATTGAGAATGTTATAGCCAACGTTAAATTTTCGTGAAGGAAAAAAAGAGTATTTAACCCATATAATGACCTTCAGTGTGACCTTGACCTTTATATTTAAGTATGATCATGTCGATGTTGTCATTATGAGTATATATTGAAAGTCTGATGAAGAAATATCAAGAAATGAGAAAGTTATAACCAACGTTAAGTTTTTGTGAAGAAAATGAGTAGTTAACCCATATAATGGACCTTTAGTGTGACATTAATTTATTTTGGTCTATAAAAAATTCAGGAGACGTTCTTGATAAAATTTCCAATAAAGATCAAGTTTCATCAATAAGTACTTATGACTTCTCTACACTATATACAACCTTACCACATCATCTTATTAAAGACAAGCTAATTTCTCTTATTCAAAAAACATTCGCTAGAGAAAATACTACATTTTTGGCATGTAATAATATTAAAACGTTTTTCACTAACGGCAGTTTAGACAATTATACTATGTGGACTTGCTATGAAGTTTGTGAAGCAATCATCTTCCTATTAGATAATATTTTCGTCAGGTATGGTACCACCGTTTATAGACAAATTGTTGGTATCCCTATGGGTACGAACTGTGCACCACTTGTCGCAGATTTGTTTTTATTTTGCTATGAACGGGATTTCATGTTGAGTCTTTCACCAGATACCCAGGCAGATGTTATTGAAGCTTTTAATGACACCTCTCGGTATCTGGATGACATACTGAACATTGACAACCCTTTCTTTCCAACTATGGTTCATAATATTTATCCTAAAGCACTTCGGCTTAATAAAGAACATATATCTGATAATAACGCTTCTTTTCTTGATTTAGATCTCTCGATTGAAAATGGTAAAATAATTAGCAAAATCTATGACAAGGGAGATGATTTTAATTTTGACATTGTTAATTATCCCCACTTGGATGGGGATGTTTCCCAAGCAACTTCTTATGGGGTATATCTGTCTCAACTTATTCGTTTTTCTAGAGCTTGTACTCGAGTTGAGGACTTTAATATTCGTAATCTTTGTATAACTAAAAAGCTACTCAATCAGGGTTACCGTTACCATAAACTTCGTAAAACCTTTGCAAAATTTTATTATCGTAACCCTGATCTTCTTTCCAAATATAAATGTAATTTAAGGACTCTTCTTCTGCGACAAGGACTATCACAACCTGACTTCTATGGTGATGTGATTTATAAACTTCGTAAGATTCTTGGTCATGATCACTTTCATACTATCTTTGTTAAACTTGTTAAAAAGTTTATCAAAAGAGGTTATGACCCTATCATTTTACAACGTACTGCATGCTTGGTGGTGGACCCTTTTACAGTTCACCACTATGCTTTCCTCTTTAATTGTACGATGACCGGATAGGCTGTGGACCCTATGATGACGCCTACCTAAAGCCCATTGGGACGGTGGCGTTTGATGTTTTTCCATGTTCTTTCTTGTCGTGCCCTTAATGGTGTATTCTCTTACTGCTCTGGCTTCTGCCAAGTCATTGAGTACCTTCATTGTGGCTTTCTAGGCTATTGTTTTTTTGTATTATATTTACACGAGCATATTTGTGTTTTACTTATATTGCCTATTGATGCTGCCTTGTTGGTTAGAGTTTAGATCATGGCGTATTTCTTTATTTACACTGTCCTGTTTTAATGGGATGACAGTAGGGTAAGTGTGAGGTTTGGTGCACCCTAGAACCGGTTTAAACCCCCAGTGGCCTACTTTGCCACTGTCCGTTCCAAGGCGGTAGCCCTATTGTCAACCATTTTGTGTTTGTGATGTCGTTTGCACTTTTTATTACTTTTGCCTTTTCGTTTGTCTGTTTGCGTGTTTGTTTTTGTGTTTTGTGGCTGACTGTCGTCCTTGAATGCTGCTTTCCCTGTCCGATATTTTTAGCCTTCTTTGACCTTTATATTTTAGTATGGTCTGACGATGTTGTCATGATGAGTATATATTGAAAGTCTGATGAAGAAATATCAAGAAATGAGAAAGTTATAACCAACATTAAGTTTTTTGAAGAAAATGAGTAGTTAACCCATATAATGACCTTCAGTGTGACTTTGAACTTTATGTTTTAGTATGGTCATGCCGATGTTGTCATGATGAGTATATATTGAAAGTCTGATAAAGAAATATCAAGAAATGAGAAAGTTATAACTAACGTTAAGTTTTTGTGATGAAATGAGTAGTTAACCCATATAATGACCTTCAGTGTGACTTTGAACTTTATGTTTTAGTATGGTCATGCCGATGTTGTCATGATGAGTATATATTGAAAGTCTGATAAAGAAATATCAAGAAATGAGAAAGTTATAACCAACGTTAAGTTTTTGTGAAGAAAATGAGTATTTAACCCATATAATGACCTTCACTGTGACCTTGACCTTTATATTTTAGTATGGTTATGCCGATGTTGTCATGATAAGTATATATTGGAAGTCTGATAAAAGAAATATCAAGAGATGAGAAAGTTATAACCAACGTTATGTTTTTGTTAAGAAAATGAGTATTTAACCCATATAATGACCTTTAGTGTGACCTTGACCTTTATATTTTAGTATGGTCATGCCGATGTTGTCATGATGAGTATATATTGAAAGTCTGATGAAGAAATATCAAGAAATGAGAAAGTTATATCCAACGTTAAGATTTTGTGAAGAAAATGAGTATTTAACCCATATAATGACCTTCAGTGTGACCTTGACCTTTATATTTTAGTATGGTCATGTCGATGTTGTCATGATGAGTATATATTAAAAGTTTAATGCAACAATTATCAAGAAAAATGAGAAAGTTATAGGCAACGTTAAGTTTACGGAACAGAAAAATGAGTAGTTAACCCATATAATGACCTTCAGTGTGATATTGACCTTTTTATTTTAGCATGGTCATGTCGAAGTTGTCATGATGAGCATATATTGAATGTTTGATGAAGAAATATCAAGAAATGAGAAAGTTATTACCAACGTTAAGTTTTCGTGAAGAAAAAAAACGAATATTTAACCCATATAATGACCTTCAGTGTGACCTTGACCTTTATATTTTAGTATGGTCATGTCGGCGTTGTCATGATGAGTATATATTGAAAGTTTGATGAAGAAATATTAAGAAAAAATTAGAAAGTAATAGCCAATGTTACGTTTTCGTGACGGACTGACGATCCCTATGTATCGCAACTTTCTTCGAAAAAACGACACACAAAACTAATCCAGATAAGCAATTTTTGGGAATATTATAATTTAGGAAATCAGCAAGAAAAAATGTGGGAGTGAAAATCAGCACTGAAAATTAACAATTGCTAGTTTAATAAAGTCATATTTTGAAGTAAAAAGCAAAACATTATAACATTTACTCTTTAAAATAATCTGAATCAGCACTGCAAATCTATTTAGGAGGTAAAATACCCTTTGACATGAAATGTGTCTGGACATCTGTAATTACCATTACAACAGTCTTCACGAAAAACATTTGGAGCTACTAGCCCATCGGGCAAGTGACTTACATACATTTACTAGCCGAACACATTTCTACTGACCCGAATTTTTTAAGTGTAATTTGAGTGTTATGTTTAGACAAATATATATTGACACACAAAGTTACATGTTCTATAAAATAATATTACAAATAATTAAATAAAATAAAGAACTTGATTGTTTTTACACTTTATTCTCAGTCATTGGGTCTGACAATTACGGGTTCTTTTTCATAAGTGTTTTTTTTAGTCACTAACGTCTGCAGTACTTTTTTCTGCCGAGTTCGACGCTCTTTCGAAATAATGAAGAAAATTCATCGTACATGTAGGTTACAAAATAGACCGGAAATGATCTTCAGTTCATTATCAGTCGGGTTTATATCGCGGTATTGATTCATACTAAATATTGCTCCTTCGACCCAACGTCGTTCGTAAATAGCAAATAAAATTGAAAACCAGTCTGTTAAATTAGTTTATAAGCTGTCGTTAATTTTGGGTCTGATTTTATTCTGATTCATTTTGGCATTTTCGTCTTTTTTTTAACATGCCCGCTCGCAAAATTTACATGCCCGACATGATTTTTACTGACTGCGGGCTTCGGGCTACCGGCTAATTTCGAAGACTGTGACAAACTCATATGTTGTTTTCTTTTAATTGTCTTACAATAGCGAATAATACACTCGTTTGTTTTCAAAACATGAATATTTACTAACTATGTCGGCCATTTTAAAGATTATGTAGCAGTGGTCAAGCCAGACTCCAAAAACAGGGAGAAGTGGCTTCCCCCTCCAGTCAAAACAGGGAGAAGTTTTTCAAAACAGGGAGACTTGAGGTCGGTCGACATGAGACGGATGATTAAATATTGAGTTAACCAATTGCATGTTGTTTTATTAATTATTTGTATTGGGATTATTACTGTTATATTAACTAAAATAACTCATTATACTATTATCATTATTTTGTTATTAATTATTATTATATTCCCACGGCCTTACAAACTTCAAAGTGAACAGTGCCAAAACCCCTTTTCGTCTTAGACATACCAACTGAAATCGTAAAGTTGTATTATTTTGTTTCGGCTTTTCCCCAGGTAGACTTTCATCAGCTTTGTGTCTTTGACCGGAGTGAGATTTAGATGCATTTTCAACCCTTAGAACCAACTTGACAGAGACATGTTGATCGAATGCAATATTATTCGTACGTGCGTATCCTCGGTGTATTGCACTAAGCATTTTAGCGAGCAGACCTAGGTTTTAAGTCTCATCCGAAGGACTGGTAAGGAAGGAAATACTTTTGAAATATTTTGATAATTAACCCAAATTCAGTCCTGGCTAGGATTGAACGCGCGATCCCTGGGTTACTAAGCCGCAATGCTAACCATTACACCCCGGCGCTACCTTACAGTATTATTCTTGTCTTCATTTCATTTTTATTGAAAACTACTAATTATGCGATAATTACCCCAAACTTAGTTATCATTCATACCCGCATTGAGTAACAAAAAGCAAAATCATTAACTAATCCATAGACATAGATATGTTACTGATGACTAATCATAGGATATAATACATTTCAGTTGATTTCTCTCGTCAATAAAACAATTTAAACGAACTCGCCTTTTATACCAAATACATTTCTTTATTTCATAATTAGCCGTCAATAAAACACACAGAAGTTCGCAGTTTTGCTTATTGTCGACGACTCAAATTTTGCCCCACATGTATAAAAACGAAGTCGGTCAAATTAGAGCGACGTTTAAAGCGACTTCGCCTAATCGCGAGAATCCTGATGTAGTCAGTCACATGAGTATTGATAGTAAACACTTTCTCGACAAGTTACCTATTATTCATGGCTGACACAAACATATCGAAACTGCATCGGTTCAGAGATAATTAGCTCCCAAATACTTGTGACATAATGTATTTCGTCTGCAAGTTTCTTTCATACATTTACTAGTAGATATGGTTCAAATTTGACAGGTTCCCAATTTCGCGTTCGCTAGTAAATCGTAAATTGACACACAAACGTTCGAGTCTTGTTTAAGAATAGGCAGAAATTTTAACTTTTGCCTTCGATTTCACGGTGGTCCGATCAATGGGAAGTTACTACAGTTTAATAGCATAATAAAGGCCTACCTGTCCATTCCTTCTAGGGAAATTGTGGGACACACACTTGCTCAAATAAATAACTGACCACGCAGTTGCGTGGGACGTTCAGTGTATCTATACTCCGGCGTGGGATTACGTAGCTGGTACTGGGCAATTTACGGTAGTGTGGGACGAGTCGAAGTAATACTGAGCAGATCAATTAATGTGAGCTGGTACTCGGTCTGCCGAGCGTCCCCAACATTATGTTCCGTTGAACGCCTGTGACCTTCTTTCAACCAGCTCTGTCCAACTCAACACTTAATCATCAACCCGTACCTACCTTACGTCACGAACTTTTCCACCATCGGTACCCACGAACATGTACATGTATGCAATAAGTTTAAAATGCTCAATGAAAATGTCGTCGATATGCACACGTTGATACACTGCACACAGCCATATTCACAGGCACTTGTGAACAGCCCCGTGAAGCGTGACCTACTTTTCTACTAAAATCATAAAATGCAATATTACCACAGCACCTACAAACACATAAATGCCGTACTTACCTTTCGCCCAAAAAAACATCTCGCCAATAGTTTTTATCACGATTGCAAAGGTTTCAAATGTCCAGTTTATATTATAACGTCGACCTACTGTACACAAAAGGAAAATCGCGTTCATTAAAGAGGAAATAAAGAGTCTGCGCATGCGCGTCGGAAATAAACCGGAAGCAAATACTCTTTTTAATAACCAAAAATATACAGACGTTAAAGGATATACTTATGTATTGGCCAAGAATTATATCCCGTTCATGTATCTACATCCATAAGTGTTTTTCCGTACTAGAAAATAATACGTATTTGGCTTAAATGAATCCGAAATGTTTGGTACAATTTTACTCAAAGTTGTTTTATTTCATGTGAAATAAACTGGTCCATAGAAATAATCAATTTATTCAACGTTGGTAGACGAGACCTCATTTTTAGCTCTAGTGATCAGAGATCAGCAGAGCTTATGCCGTGGTGCGGTGCCGTCGTCCGTCCGTCTGTCCGTCCGTAAACATTTTTTTGTAGCGACTACTCCTCTGAAACTACCGAATGGATTTTCATGAAACTTTACAGAAATGTTGCCCATGAAGTCTAGTTGATCCTAGCAAGAATTCATGCTGATGTGAAATCCAAGATGGTCGCCAAATCTAAAAATATATTTTTAAAAAACAAGATTGTAGCGACTACTTCTTGAAAACTATAAGTGATTATTGATATGGGACTTTTTCTAAAATGATCAGCATGACATGATGCTGGTTCTTGTCGAAAATCGTTTTGATTTGACGTTAAAAATGGCAGCCAGCGGCCATCTTTGTTTACATACAGTTATTTAGTAAAAACTTGTAGCGACTACTCCTCTGAAATTACTCAACAGATTTCAATGAAACTTCACAGGAATGTTGCTCTGATGTCTAAAAGATTCTAGCAACTTTTTAGGTTGCTCGGAAATTCAAGATGGCCGCCACAGCTAAAAATAGATTTTCAATAAGCAAGTTTGTAGCGAGTTCTTCTTGAAAACTATAACTGATCTTGATATGGGATTTTTTCTAAAATAATCAGTATGGAACGATGTTGATCCATGTCGACAATTATTTTGATGCGACGTTAAACATGGCCGCCAGCGGTCATCTTTGTTTACATAGAGTTATATAATAAAACTTGTAGCGACTACTCCTCTGAAACTACTTGACGGATTTTTATGAAACTTCACACGAATGTTGCTCTTGATGTCTAATAGATCCTAGCAAAACTTAAGACCGGCCGGAAATTCAAGTTGGCCGCCACAGCTAAAAATATATTTTCAAAAACCAAGTTTGTAGCGACTACTTCTTGAAAACTGTAAGTGACATTGATATGTGACTTTTTCTAAAATGATCAGCATGACATGATGTTGGTCCGTGTCGAAGTTGTTTTGATTCGATGTTAAACATGGATTTCATCGGCCATCTTTGTTTACATAGAGTTATGTAGTAAAAACTTGTAGCGACTACTTCTCTGTAACTACTCGACGGATTTTCATAAAACCTGACAGAAATATTGCTCCCGATGTCTAATTCATCCTAGCAAAATTTCGTGATTCGACGTGAGACATGGCTGCCGCGGCCATCTTTGTTTACATAGAGTTATATAATGAAAAAGTGTAGCGACTATTCCTCTGAAACAACTTGACGGATTTTCATGAAACTTCACACGAATGTTGCTCGAGATGTCTAATAGATCCTAGCAAAATGTCAGGTCGGCCACAAATTCAAGATGGCCGCCATGGCTAAAAATATATTTTCAATAAGCAAGTTTGTAGCGAGTACTTCTTGAAAACTATAAGTGATATTGATATTGGACTTTTTCTAAAATAATCAGTATGGAACGATGTTGATCCTTTTTTAAAATTATTTTGATGCGACGTTAAACATGGCCGCCAGCGGTCATCTTTGTTTGCATAGAGTTATATAATAAAAACTTGTAGCGACTACTCAGCTGAAACTACTTCACGTATTTTCGTGAAACTTCACAGGAATGTTGCTCTGGATGTCTAATTGATCCTAGCAAAATTTCAGGTCGGCCGGAAATTCAAGATGGCCGCCACGGCTAAACATATATATTTTCAATAAGCAAGTTTGTAGCGAACTATAAGTGACATTGATATGCGTGTTTTCCTAAAATGATTAATATGACATGATGTTGATCCTTGTCGAAAAAATTATTTTGATTCGACGTGAAACATGGCTGCCGCGGCCATCTTTGTTTACATAGAGTTATATAATGAAAACTTGTAGCGACTACTCCTCTGAAACTACTTGACGGATTTTCATGAAACTTCACACGAATGTTGCTCTCGATGTCTAATAGATCCTTGGTCGTTGGTCCAATTATGTCTAATAGATCCTAGCAAAACTTCAGGTCGGCCGGAAATTCAAGATGGCCGCCACAGCTAAAAATATATTTTCAAAAACCAAGTTTGTAGCGACTACTTCTTGAAAATTATTAGTGATATTGATATAGGACTTTTTCTAAAATGATCAGTATAACATGATGTTGATGCTTGTCAAGAATTATTTTGGTTTAATGTTAAACATGGCCACCAGCGGCCATCTTTGTTTACATAGAGTTATATAATGAAAACTTGCAGCGACTACTCCTCTGAAACTACTTGACGGATTTTCATGAAACTTCACACGAATGTTGCTCTCGATGTCTAATAGATCCTTGGTCGTTGGTCCAATTATGTCTAATAGATCCTAGCAGAATTTCAGGTCGGCCGGAAATTCAAGATGGCCGCCACAGCTAAAAATATATTTTCAAAAACCAAGTTTGTAGCGACTACTTCTTGAAAACTATTAGTGATATTGATATTGGACTTTTTCTAAAATGATCAGTATGACATGATGTTGATGCTTGTCAAGAATTATTTTGGTTTAATGTTAAACATGGCCGCCAGCGGCCATCTTTGTTTACATAGAGTTATATAATGAAAACTTGCAGCGACTGCTCCTCTGAAACTACTTGACGGATTTTCATGTAACTTAACTTGAATGCTGATCTGGCTATCAAAAATCTTTATATATGCTTTTTTAAATTCATTTATGTGACGGTTAAATAGCATAAAAGAAGGTTATGTTTACAATGATATTAAAAATACATGAATTCATGAACAATTTGAAACAATTATATAATATTATGTATATCACAGATATATATATATGTATATATATATACGAGGTGTTTAAGTGTGCTTAATACACACAAAACACCGAAAGAATGATGATTTAGTTACTTATCACGTGTAATAATAGTGTCGGGTTATACTTACATATTCAATAAACTGTACATTGACTATGGCATGAATGAATGAAAGAATGAAAGAATGAATGAATGAAAGAATGAAAGAATGAAAGAATGAATGAATGAATGAATGAATGAATAAATACCATCTAAATGAATGGTTGTTATATAGTTTTGTTTATATTATGTGGCTTAAAATAAAAACATGAAATAAGATAGCATGTGAAGACACATTTCATATATTGTATGTTTGTTAATGTATACATATATATTTACATTCAATAAAAAATATAAAAACCAAAAAAAAAACTATCGGTAGAGCTTCAATGTCATTGACCTCTTGTTAAATAAAATACTCAATTTTAACACATAACACCAATTTCAAAGATTTTGCATTTGTTTTCAAAGATGACCGACCACTAGTTCTTAAATCGATACACGTACATGTTATTTTAAAACTAAATAAAAACACAAACCAGAAACACCTCAGAATGTATCCAGAATTGTACTGAACAACCACAGCAGTTGCAGCCTAAGAGGTAACCAATGTAGGGTACGACCGGAGAACACGGAAAACCTAACACAGAGAAAAAATAAAAATTGGGTAACTCATGTATTTTATTAGTTTGAATTACCGGTCTTGGTATACTGAAGATTAAACCAATAGCAAGGTATGCTGCCCAACTCGGAAGCTCAGATGTTGGAAAATAATAATGTTGTACAGTAACACTATGGGAAAACTAATTGTGATGTAAGACCTACAGCGACATCTTATTAACATTTTCAACTTCAGTTCATGCAAATTAAAGCAAACAGTTTCGAAATATTAATTTTTATGATTGACATACTGGTATAAATAAATCAGTGATGTAGTCAGTATGCATTGCCAAAGAAAATATAGACGAGTTGTATATAAGCCAGAAAAGCATTAAGCAAGTAAGTGTCATAATTTGCCTTAATGAACGCAAGCCAAAATCATTGATTGATGAGCTTTTTGTCTATAGGAAACCCTTGAGATTGTTTAAATGCGCTGCACAGAATACACGATCATGTTTTGCTTTAACTCGAGGTTCAGACGAACATTAAATGTGGTTTTAAATTGTCCACTGTCAGCACATAGCCATACCAATGCAAATTCGTCAGCCGTGTTTGTTTGGGAGATCTTAACATGAATTATATACATGAAGACAACTATTGGGACTAAAATACAATTTGACATAAGCACGCATGCCAATTGGTAGTCGCCATTTTCACAATAAGCAGCCCAGTATTTTTGTACTTTGGTGACAAATATAAAGTGTTCTGTACAAATATGGTTTTAGTATGAACCTTATGCTCCATGCTCCCAGCATTTCAATCCAAAATATGTTTCGTGTTGTACTTGTCGTTTCTATAAAAGTTCATATTTTCCAATGTTTAGAAGAGTCGTTGCGGACACTACATTTGCTATTTGTTAAATGGTAATATTTTTAAGGCCGATGCATTTAATGTGATTTATCATTGTATAAATACTGGAAAGTGGATCCTTTGAAAGCCAAAAACACAAACAAGAGATAAAAGTAGCAAGTCTTTAACATTTGAATCACAAACGTTTATAAAAAATCTCAACTTTTAAAGAACTGGAGTACTATGATTGAACACATTTTATCCAGAACACGTAATGGTTTTATTAACAGAAAAAAATAGCTATAAATTAAACAATAAACAAATGAGGTATATGGTCCTATAGAAACCACAGCGTCGAAACGCAATGGTATCGTAGTTCCGCTCTGTACTACAAACAAAGAGCAATATTTAATTAATTACACAACGAAAAAGACAAAACACAAACAGATATTGTGGTTAAGGAAGGGTTACCGATTTGGAACTGTCAGTAACAATAAGGCCTTCAGGTTAGCCTGACTGGATTGTACGTGTACACAATTCTCGCTCGCTACTATCTTGTCTTCAGTGCCCACATTGACAAGAAAGTGTACTAAACAGAATTACATCCCATCAAAAGGAATTTCTAACAATAAAGTCCACATCAAGAGAAACAAAACTGGATCCACCAACAAGCATGCAGTGCGTTGCAAAATGATAGGGTCATAACCTATTTGATAAACCTTTTAAAAAGTTTAACAAAGATAGTATGAAAGTGATTATGACCAAGTATCTTTCGAATTTTGTAAATCACGTCACCATAGTCAGGTTGTGATAGTCATTGTCGCAGAAGAGTTCTTAAATTACTTTTATATTTAGAAAGAAGATCAGTGTTACGGTAATAAAATTTTGCAAATTCTTTACGAAGAAATATAAAAAGATCGGACAAGGAAAGTAGCAGCCAAGGAGGACAGTCAACCACAAAACACAGAAACAAACACGCAAACAGACAAACAAGAAGGCAAAATTAATAATAAAAGTAAACGACATCACAAACACGAAAGGGTTGACAAAAGGGCTACCGCCTTGGAACGGTCAGTGGCAAAAGAGGCCACTGGGGGTTTAAACCGGTTCTAGGGTGCACCAAACCTCATACTTACCCTATTGTCATCCCATTAAAACAGGACAATGTAAATAAAGAAATCCACGCCATGATCTAATCTCTAACCAAAAAGGCAGCATCAATAGGCAATATAAGTAAAACACAAATATGCTCGTGTAAATATAATACAAAATAACAATAGCCTATAAAGCCACAATGAAGGTACTCAATGACTTGGCAGAAGCCAGAGCAACAAGAGAATAAACCATTAAGGGGACGACAAGAAAGATCATAGACAAACATCAAACGCCACCGTCCCAATGGGCTTTAGGTAGGCGTCATCATAGGGTCCACAGCGGTCATCGTACAATTAAAGAGGAAAGCATAGTGGTGAACTGTAAAAGGGTCCACCACCAAGCATGCAGTACGTGGCAAAATGATAGGGTCATAACCTCTTTGATAAACTTTTAAACAAGTTTAACAAAGATAGTATGAAAGTGATCATGATCAAGTTTATAAATCACATCACGATAGAAGTCAGGTTGTGATAGTCCTTGTCGCAGAAGAGTCCTTAAATTACTTTTATATTTGGAAAGAAGATCAGGGTTACGATAATAAAATTTTGCAAAGGTTTTACGAAGTTTATGGTAACGTTAACCCTGATTGAGTATCTTTTAAGTGATACAAATATTACGAATATTAAAGTCCTCAACTCGAGTACAAGCTCTTGAAAAACGAATAAGTTAAGACACATACACCAATAAGAAGTTGCTCGGGGAACATCCCCATCCAAGCGGGGGTAATTAACAATGTCAAAATTAAAATCATCTCTCTTGTCATAGATTTTGTTAATTATTTCACCATTTTCAATCGAGAGATCTAAATCAAGAAAAGAAGCGTTATTATGAGATATATTAGCTCTGTTAAGCTGAAGTACTTTAGGATAAATAGTATCAACCATAGTTGGAAAGAAAGGGTTGTCAATGTTCAGTATGTCATCCAGATACCGAGAGGTGTCGTAATATCTGCGAAGTTTATGGTAACGATAACCCTGATGGAGTAGCTTTTTAGATATACAAAGATTACGAATATTAAAGTCCTCAACGCGAGTACAAGCTCTAGAAAAACGAATACGTTGAGACACATAGTCCCCATAAGAAGAAAAAGAGGCTTTAAACAAATTGACCTGCTGGTTTTCTCAGGCATGTAAATGTCTTCACTCAGAAATGAAAATGCCATTATAGCAAATATAAGACATTTAAGTTTTATTGACAGCCTAAATGTATGATTAACAAATAGAAACACTCAAAATTACTTCTTTGATGACGATCGATCGAGAATAATCGCAAATTACCAGAATTAAATATGGTGGAGAGCGAGTCCTAAAATAAATGCACCTTATGGCCGAGCTCTTATTCATCATTGCGCTAATATGCGCTAATATGCCATGAATAGCACAAATCGTTTAGTGTGCTAAGTTTTTACTTATCTGAAAAAACATTTCTTACGATAAATCATTGGTAAAAGAAACAAGGGGTCCATTGAAATACATCTCTTCAGAAACAATTAACTCTGAATTTGATATTTCAAATATATTATTATCATCAAATAGTACTTTTAAATTTAAATTTCAATATACCTGAACAGAAAATGTGGTAACTTCTTTAAAATAAACTATGAAACAATTGCAGTCTTCAGTCAATTTTTAACATAGCTGAGCTATGTAGAATGTTTATGTTGTCGTTGCGGACACTACGAAATCTTCAAACACAAAAAAGCAGTTTAAACAGTTATAACTGTAAACTTAAAATATGTCGTTGTTGTTATTATACAAATACAAAATTAAAAGTCTAACAGAAAATATGTATTCAGAGTATAACTATTTACATTACTGAATGTACTATAAATACATAGTATCAAACAACGTTGTTTGCACCAACTTACAGTTCAATATGCCATTTTAATGTCCACATATTTAATTTTAACACGTATGATGTATTCTAATGTCGCATTTCCTTTCTCAAATGTTCACATTGTTAACGCTTATATAGACTTTCATAATATCTAATTTGAAAATTGTAATTTCCGCAACGCTCTGCAGTATTAAAAACATAACTCGTTCAATATTTACTTATTTTAAACTTAAGGCAGTTTTATGTTATTTCTGATAACTACATGATTATGTTAGTCTATATATAGGAGAATTAGATGCATCCATTTTGTAAAAATGCCACTTTTCAATTATTTTATGGAATAGTGATTTTGTTTCTTATACTTTCATAAACTGGCCGAGAGTGTAAGAGAAATGTCAATTTTTTATTTAAGTATTATGTTTTGATATCAATGAAAGGTAAATACATAAACAATCACAAATCAATGTCTATGGAGAAAACAGTAACCTAAATAAAGGAAACATGTTGCGAACAAATCACCCTTGCGGACAACATTTGCATGACAATTATGCCATAATGACTTTGACAATTTTGATGAAAATGTCGGTTTACTGAAATCAGAGAACATGATTTCTTCATCAGCATCTGTTTGTCTGCAAATATTGTGTCGTAGCGGACATTACAGAAACTGTGAATCCCAATAGAGTCTAAACAAATGGGGAAAACATTATTTTTCTGTTACAAACATCTTATTATTCTTTATGTTGCAGTATTTTTATATTAAATGTAGAAATGTTACATACATGTACAAGTATAACAAGTAAAGTAAGTAGTTTTATATAAATTGACAGCTTTTTAGAAAAACAATGATGGTAATTTCCAAGCGCAACAACATAACGGTGAAAAAATAAACTTTTTTTCAGCCTATTTTACCTGTAAAATGGTAGATGTCATCAATATACATGTCATATACCGTTTTCCTGTAGAAACCGTCATGTCATCTATGTACATAAAAACACAATTAAACACTAACTAAATGATGATACCATCTTGCACCAGTATTAAGCAACTGCTCTCCTTCGTGCGCTATTTATTGTGAAAAAGGCGAGCATAAACAATTTCACCTCAGCCTTAAGTTGTTAATTGACCAAATTCCCCCGAATATTGGCCATGTGCTCCAGTGTTGTATGTGAGACTGTACATGTGCCTTTGTGAAATTCAAAACCTGTTTCAGCTGACCTCATCATGACCTCTCATCCTTAGACCTGTAAAAATAAGGAGTGTGTCTGCATTAAAAAAATGAGATATAGGGTCCTATAGAAACCACAGCGTCCAAACGCAAAGGCATTGTAGGTCCGCACTGTATTACAAACAAGGATCAATCTTTAATTAATTATACAATGAAAAAAATACAACATAAATTGTGGTGAAGACAGGGTTACCGACCTGGAACGGTCAGTAGGCAATAAGACATACAGGTTAGCTTGTATCGATTTTATGTGTACATAATATACAATTATGGACTTTTCAGCTGTTATACATGATGTGATATGCACCAAAAAAATCATTATTGACCGAGGCGATAGCCGAGGTCAATAATGATTTTTTGGTACATATCAACATCATGTATAACAGCTGAAAAGTCCATAACTGTTTTATTATATAACCCTCAATTTACAATTATATAAAACAGGTCAATATCAAAAAAACAATTATATAAAACAGGTCAATATCAAAAAAACAGGTCAATATCAAAAAAACAGGTCAATATCGCTAGATATTTTTTCTAAAAAATTACTTTTTAGCCAATGAAAACGCGTCTATTTATAGGTTATATAATAATCCTCGTTATTATCCTGTCTTCAGCGTCAAAACAGAAAAGACAGTGTAAACAAACGTACATCCCCATCCAAAGAAATGCTCTAACAATAAACACCACATCCAGAGATACTAACAAAAGAAACACTAAGATGTTGTTGTAAAGCTCTATAAAATACAAAATAAGAAACATCTCAGAGTGTATCCAGAATTGTACTGAACAACCACAGCAGTTGCAGCCAAAGAGAAAATCAGTATAGAGTATGACCAGAAAACCAGAGGGACAAAAGCTCATGCACCGACCTCCCTTGGTTGGGGTTTCAGTAGTTTCAAGCATAGAGTCCAAAGAGGTTGTCCTGTCATCGCACAAGGGAAAAGTAAAGCGTAGTATCTGAATGTAGAGAGGTCAATCACTAAACATACACTGCGAGGTAATACTAATAGGTCGTACAAAGCAGCATTCAAGGACGACAGACAACCACAAACACAAACAGAAACAAAGAACAAAGATTAATAAAAGGCCAAATAAGTCATCACACATACAAAAGTGTTGACAATACGCTTACCGCCTTGGAACGGTCAGTGGCAAAAAAGGCCGCTGGGGGTTTAACCCAGGTTCTAGGATGCACCAAACCTCTCACTTACCCTACTGTCAACCCAATAAAACGGGACAGTGTAAATAAAGAAATCCCCGCAATGAACTATTCTCTAACCAACAAGGCAGCATTAATAGGCAACATAAGTAAAACACAAAGATGCTGGTGTATATATAAATACAAAAAAACAATAGCTCAGAAAACCGCAAAGAAGATATTCAGTGAGCAATAAGAGAATAAACCATTGAGGGCACGACAAGACAGAAAGACAAGAAAGTCGATTATAACTTTAAGTGGACATGGTCAGCACTCAGCAATCGGGTAGTGTCATCTTTGAAACGGGCCATTTTAAACCATAGCCTCAGAGAAATTATAACCAGACAGTAAGGAGAAATATATTGAAACATATCCAAATGAAAACATAACTCAATCAAATAACATTCACTCACGTAACACTGCAAAGGTTTAACACGTGTTGCACCTTATATAATCTGTCATGAACAAACTCAACAATGTTACTTTTATCTGTGGTTTGTGTTTGTTACTGCCAAAGGATACCCTTTTCAGAATGTATTGACCTTCACTCTAGCGTGTGTTCAGTGATGTGTGAGGGCTGTAAAATTTCACACCGTCTACATATCTGTACTGTTATTACTTAATGGATTTATGGGATCTTAGCGGTCAATACTTGTGGTTTTAAATAGAAACTCAATTAAGCCGGTGCCACTGAGCGTTAGAGATGTTATATATTATATTACCTCTCATGAACAGTCTCAACTAAACCGAGTCTGCTAGTTCTTTTCTCTCTTCTTTGTACGTAATGCTTCCAAGGGATCCCATTTTCAGTATTTGTTAAATTCATGTTTTAGAGAATAATTGTCAGCTATGTAATACCAGTTGTATATCGGAATATCAAATGTATTAAGCGCGTTAGTTACATGTACTACTATGTTTCTATTGATTGTTCTTTACAAAATTTACAAATACAAGACATAATGTATTGATTGTGACACTATGCGTCTACCGGAGACCCGTTATGATAGCAACTTATCATCTTACAATTAGAGTGCCAAACTAGCAAAAAGCAGGCCATTAATGTAAATGCTGGTTTAAATAGTGTTACCTGCATCTAAAGTAGATGTAATCATGTTCACAATGTATATGCAAATTACAAAATTACATTATGATGAAATTTGGACTAATCTTATTCAATTGTTTTAGTGGAAAAGCCTGCAGGAACTGTGACTGTATATAATTCAAAAAAATGATATTAATGAAAAACTGGATTTGGGCATTCTGTAAGTGAATATTTACATTTTCAATATTATGAAGAGTCAAATCAGCTAAAGTTAAAATGGTGTTTGATCTTGAAACAAATTGTAGCTACGCCTACGCAGGAGGAGTTTGATTCACTTACAAATATGAATTGCTCTTGCTTGCAAAACAGTATACAAGTTGTCAAAATTATTCTATGAGAAAATCTGAGATTAAAAATAGTTTGCTGTAATATTTGGATGATAAAGAATTTTTTGGAGAGAAAGCATTGCATTTGTTGAAATTAAAAGAAATTAAATTACAAAATATTAAAGAAATTGAAATGAGGAAACTGGAAAAAAAGAAATGGAATTGGAAAATTGAAATTAGAAAACGAAATGAAAGAAAAAGTATTGAAATTATAGGAAGAAGGAAAAAGGAGAGAATTTGAATTAGATATGCACACATTTAATTTGGCAAGCGCCTTAAGTTAACCTTCACCGCCACTCTCCCACTCATCTACTTTTGATGTTATTAATCATATTAGATTAGTGCCACATTTGAAATGGCTAATACATGTAGAACATTGGACATTAGCTTTACAGACTTTTAATTGGAAAAGCCGTCAGATTTACACTCAGTTAACTGAAAAACAGCATTCCTCGTACGAAACTGTTAAAGATACTATCTTAATAGCTTATGAATTGATACCAGAGATATATAGGCAGAAGTTTAGAAATTGTTAGAAAGAAAGTGATCAAACACGTTGAATTCGATCGAACCAAAAACGATTATTTGATAGATGGTGTGCATCCGAGAAAACTGAGCACAATCATGATAAGTTAAGGCAACTTATTCTATTTGAAGAGTTCAACAAGTTATTAACAATGATGTTAAAACCTATTTAGATGAGTAAAAGGCTGAAACTTTGGAAGATGCTGCACGTTTAGCGGATGATTATTATTAAACATCAAGCCCTCAGCAGCTTGGGAGAAACCCTCTCACTCGTACGGCAGTACTTTTAAATATCAGTCTGGTACATTAATTGCTTGCACTAAATATCAAGCATCTAATGAGAATAGTGATCAAATATCCTTATCTCAAATTACTTGCAATTACTGAAAAACAAACAGGTCGCCTCATTTCTGAGTGTTTTACTTTAAAAAGGAAGCAACAACACAAAGCAGGTGTAAAACATACGGATCTCACCTCTTAAAGGTCTAAACCCCAGTCTTGTGTTGGAAACAATGCAATTTGTTAGGTCAAGAAATTCCAGTCTGATTCTGTCGTGGAGACTTACGAACCATTTATGTCTGAAAATTCTATATCACTTATTGATGATTCAATCAAACCTATCCCTATTCAAATATTACGTGACACAGGAGCTTCTCAATCACTTATATTAGCAGATACGCTGCCTTTCTCTAAGAAGACATTCTGGCTCTAATATACTGATTCAAGGGTTAGAGTGCGGTTATGTGACTGCCCCTCGCTATAATATTTATTTGTCATCTTATTTGGTTGCCGGACCTTCAAGGCTATGGGAATAAGATCTTCTTTCCATTTGAAGGTGTCCATTTGTTACTAGACAATGACCTAGCTGGATTTAAGTTCGTTGATAATTGGTTAATACACTTGTATATGACAAGCGTTGTTTGGATCAATTCCCAGATCCCGTTGAGCAGGAAATACCTGAGTTGTATCCGGCTTGTGCGGTTACTCGAGCTATAGCAGAAAAAGGGTCATTGAGAATGAACTTTCTTCTGAAATTTTTATTGGTCAGTTTTATAATACAGAGATTATAAAATCTTTTGATATTAGCCAGTCTGAATCTCAGACGGATTACAGTAAAAATTACATTCACTTACCAGATTATTCTCCTTCTATTAGTTTGAATGACAAAGATCATGATAAACTATCGAGATCACAACTTATAAGTGAACAGCATAGAGATCCTGAGATTTCTAGCTTATTTCATAGGGCCGTAGGTGAAGAAGAAAATTCACAAGTCTCAGTTTGTTATTTTACTGAAAATGGGATCTTGATGAGAGTATGGCGACAACCTGATGTCCCCGCTGATGATGAATGGACTGTCATTTACCAAATTGAAGTTCCGAGTTCCTATCAGCAGGAGATCCTCAGTTTGGCCCATGAAACTCCTACATCTGGTCACTTAGGTGTCAATAAGACATATCACAATATGTTGTGTCATTTGTATTGGCCAAATATAAAAAAAGAATGTTTCACAATACTGTAGGTCTTGTCATACACGCGAATGGTAGGAAAGACCAATTAAAGATTCCCAAAGCTCATCTTCAAACTTTTCCTGCATTTGAGTGCATTTCAGTAAAATAATTGTGGACTGTTTTGGCCATTTGCCTAAAACCAAGTCCGCTAAACTGTGATGGTTTAAGTCTCAGGCTTAAACCATCCTACGTTTCAGTCTTCGGCTTATCATTCGCAGAGTCCAGATCCTCTAGAAAGATTTGACCAGACACTGAAAAACATGATTAGGTCAGATTGTATTGACATCAATAAGGACTGGGATGAAGGCATACACTTGTTGCTTTTCGCCGTTAGAGAGTTTGTTCATAACTGTCAAAAGCTTGTGAGGTAGCTCAGTCTAATCTCAAATCATCTCAAATCAAAACTGATTACAAGGTATGATTTGACTGCTCAAGAAAGACATTTCAAACCTGGTGAGAAAGTTCGTGCTTTATTACCTATTCATGGAATGAATGTACAAGCTTTATCACGGGTCTTATACAGTAGAAAAAGGATCAGTGATTTAAATTATATTATCAATACTCCTGGAAGGCATACGCAATGTCAACTTTGTCATATCGATATGTTAAAAAAATACATTGACTTTCTTCACAATCAGTTAACGTAGTTTGCTCTGTCCCACTTGAAAAGATATGAGCTAAAACTATTAATACATGAGCACTTATTTTCGGATGTTCCAAAACACAAACTGACAAAATTTACCATGATGTCGATGTTGGCAATTCTACTCCAATAAAACAGCACCCATATAGAATGACTCCTTCTAAACAACAATATCTCAAAGAAGAAATTCAATACTTATTGGACAATGATTTCATTGAACCAAGTAAAAGTGATCAGAAATGAGGCGACCTTAACAAAATAACAGCGTTACTACTTCTGGAGAATTTAAACTAATTGATAAATCACATGACAAAGTTTGCATTTTGATATTATCGCATTATAATTGCATTCCCTAAATTACTATTAATGTATTAGACAGCATATTGTTTACCCTTTACAAAGTTAAGCAATGTTGGTATACACATGTATGCATACCTCAGTTAACTTAGTACATAGCGCACTATTTCACGGTGTCCAAGATAATAGAAGCACGGTTGGAACTTCTCTTCAGCTACTATACTATACTGTTACACTGACATATTTGAAATTATCTATATTCCTCGTGTTGCCATATACCATGAAAATGTCACTAACCTCATAGTGATTTCGGCAAAAGGACGTTCGGAGTGTAAAATGATATGAATGTAACACTATGTACAAACCATAATTTGCTGTATATTGTATTACCCCGAGAAAATTGCGGACAATGAATACCACTAATGTACCACCCCGGTACAATTTCAATTCCCCAGACAAAATGCGGGTTTGTAGCAGTGTTCAATCTTCACAATAATAATGCGATTTCGCACTTTGTTTGCCAAAGTGCTAATATCGATTAAAAATCTTGTGTTTCTTCTTCTGGAATTTCAGAAACATAGCGTCACTAAGTTGTTGATATCCTCTCTACAGAAATAAACGTTTAAACACATTACATTCATATCTTAAACATAAAACCTAACAAAATTATGTATACCACGTCTCTTAGTTGTTCATAGTATAGATAAATACACCATATGAGTCAGCAGTTTGTTCCCCATTGAGATGCTGGAAATATGTAAAATGTTTTAAGACGTGAATACATGATCTGTATTGGTAGTTGCCCTCATTGAGTTACTAGAAACATGTAAACGGGTTTAAGATGTGAATATATAATATGTAGTGTATTTGTCCTCGTTGAGTTACTGTAAACATGTAAATGGATTTAAGATGTGAATACATGATCTGGAGTGGTAGTTATCCTCATTGATTTAATGGAAACATGTAAAATGATTTAAGATGTGAATACATGATATGCAGTGGTATTTTGTTTTTATTGTGTTGCTGAAAACATGTAAATGTGCTTAAGATGTGAATACATGATATGCAGTGGTAGTTTGTTTTTATTGTGTAGCTGGAAACATGTAAATGGGTTTAAGATGTGAATATATGATCTGTAGTGGTAGTTTGTCCTCATTGAGTTCACCGTGCTGGAAACCTGTAAATGAGTTTAAGATGTGACTCTATAATATGTAATATAATCTGTAGTGACAGTTGCCCTCATTGAGTTGCTGGAAACATGTAAATGGTTAAAGATGTGAATACATGATCTGTAGTGGTAGTTCTCCTCATTGAGATACTGAAAACCTTTAAAGGACTTAATATGTGAATATATGATCTGTAGTGGTATTTTTTCCTCACTGAGTTGCTGAAAAAACATGTTTATGCGTTTAAGATGTGAGTATATCTGTAGTCTCTGCGGTAGTTTGTCCTCACTGAGCTGTTGTAAATATACGAGTAGTTCACCGAGGGTTTAAGAAATGCATGTATGATCTGAATTGGTAATTTTTACTCATTTAGTTACTGAAATATGTTTAAGTTATAAATGTATGATCTGAGTTGGAAGTTTGTCAATCTTGAGACGCTGGAAAATATATAAGTGAAAAGGCGGAATCTTGTCTAACTTAGGTTGCGAGAAAAACACAAATAGTTATCTTTGAAATTAAGGTATGAATTGGAAGTTTGCTATCAATGATTTTGAAGCATATAAATGATCCCTCATTTCATGTTCGACTTCCATATCTTCTTTCAAGGAATATACTATATTGACAGGAAGCTTTTCTTCATTCGAGTTGATGGGAAATGTTAATCAGATCCTCATGATTTCAAGTATGGTCATACCCTCGGAATCAGTAATGTTTCTCATCTGAGCTGCTAAAAACTGTTAAATAGTCAATACATACTGAAAAAGGTATCCCTTGGAAGAAACAAACACAAACACAAACAAGAGATAAAAATAACAGACTCCCCGAGCAACTTCTTATGGGGTCTACGTTTCTCAATTATTTTTTTTTAATCTAAGTCTAATCTCAATCTACATTTCTCTAGAGCTTGCACTCGAGTTGAGGACTTTAGTATTCGTAATGTTTGTATAACTAAAAAGCTTAACTTCTTATGCTAAACATATGATACCATAAACTTCGTAAAACCTTTGCAAAATTTTATGATCGTAAACCTGTTCTTCTTTCCAAATATAAAAGTAATTTAAGAACTCTTCTGTGACAAGGACAACCTGACTTCTATAGTGACGTGATTTACAATTTTCGTAAGATACTTGCTTGTTGGTGGACTCATTTACAGTTCGTCGCTATGCTTTCCTGTTTAATTGTTTAACAAGTTTAACAAAGATTGAATGAAAACGATCATGACCAAGGATCTAACGAAGTTTATAAATCACAAATATCGGACTTGATGATCCCGAAGGACCAGTAAGTAATAACACTACCGATTTGTAGTCGGGCAACGTTTTACGGTCACCACACGGCACTAAACAAACGCTAGTGTGAATGTCAATAATTACTGAAAGGTGGATTCCCTGGACTCGATTTTATTGAGACTGTTCATGAGATTTATTGTTAAGTGCAACACCTCTCACGTCTCCTAGTACCGGCGATATTCTACTTAAAAGCCACAATGATCAGTCTTGATTTGAGGAATATACATAGCTTCTGAATCAATTGTTTATCCCCTCTGAGTTGATGGAAACGGTTAATTATTCCTTCTCAATTGTATGTATAGAAACTTAAAAATATTCCCTCATGATTTAATGTTAAATATTCTCTGATAATTTAAGGTATGGCGATAACCATTAAATCAGCAGTTCGTCTTCTCTGTGTTGCTTATGTCATCATTATTTACTCTCTAAATCAGTAGTTTGTCTCATCTGTCTCGCTAATTTTTTTTAGATATATCATCGCAATTTAATGTATAAATATACTCCTTAGTCCCCTCTGAGTTGCAGGAAACTGTTAAATAATCTTTCATGACTTCAGGTACATTTATTGAAAAAGTATAAAATCGAGATGCAGCTCTCACAGAACACAGTAACCCTCATAACACACAAAACAACAAACATGATTGGCAGTGTTAATGAGGAAAAAACTTAAGGCATATAACGTCACAAACACAAAGAGTGTAGACAATAGGCTATAGCATTGGAACAATCACTGGCACAAAAGGACGATGGGGGTTTAAACCAGGTTCTAGGGTGAACCAATCCTCACACTTAGCCTACTGTCATCCCAATAAAACGGGACAGTGAAAATAAAGAAATCCCCGCGACGAACAATTATCTAACCAACAAGGCAGCATTAATAGGCAATATAAGTAAAACACAACGATGATCATCGTGTATATATAAATACCAAAAAACAATAGCCTAGAAAGCCATAAAAGAGGTCCTCCATGACTTGGCAGAAGCCAGAGCAACAAAAGAACAAACCATGAGGGCACGACACGAAAAGGTTTCAGACAAACATCAAACGTCACCGTTCTGTTGGGCTTTAGGTAGACGTCATCATAGGGTCCACAACATGTCCGGTCGTCGCATAATTAAAGAGGAAAGTATAGAGGTCAACTGTAAAAGGTTCCACCACTAAGCATGATAAACCTTTTAAAACATTTAACAAAGATAGAATGAAAGTGATCATGATCAAGGATCTTACGAAGTTTGTAAATCACATCACCATAAAAGTCAGGTTGTGGTAGTCCTTGTCGCAGAAGAGTTCTTAAATTAATTTTATATTTGGAAAGAAGATCAAGGTTACGATAATAAAAATTGCAAAGGTTTTACGAATTTTATGGTAACGGTAACCCTGATGGAGTAGCTTTTTAGGTTTACAAAGATTACGAATATAAAGTTCCTCAATTCGAGTACAAGCTCTAGAAAAACGAATAAGTTGAGACCTCATATGAGGTTGCTCGGGGAATATCCCCATCTAAATGGGGATAATTAACAATATCAAAATTAAAATCCTCTCTCTTGTCATACATTTTGCTAATTATTTCACAATTTTCAATAGAGAGATGTAAATCGAGAAAAGAAGCGTTTATATCAGAAATAATAGCTTTGTCAAGTTCTTTATGATATATATTATTAACCATAGTAAAAAATAAAGGCTTGTAAATGTTCAATATGTCATCCAGATACCGAGAGATGTCAATAAAGGTTTTAATAACTATGAAATCTCTTTACATGCCAAAAACGTAACATTTTTCCTAGCGAAAGTTTCCTGAATGAAGTCTGTTTTGCTTTTCGTCTATTATAAGCTTGAACATCTTGCACTGAGTGATATGCGTCGAAACAACGATATCTTCAGTAGATTGCACAGGATTATACAAATTAGTACTCCCGAGTTCCTGAGATATAATATTGACGTAATGTAGGCGTCAAACAATAATTATATTACTAGCTGCTTTATCAGTAGGAACTAAAACCAACTTATTATGAAATTCCAGGATTCCCGATTTTAATTTACGAAATGAAAACCTAGGCCTAGGGAGAAGACTGTAAATCAGCGACTAGTATATTTATACGTGATTTCCGTTTGATGTTACCCTTACGTCTACAACCATGATATCTATATTTATTCTTTTGAATGGATAATATAGAAAATAAGGCAATAAAGGGTTCTTTTGAATAAATATTTCCTTGTTGATAAATTTTATCATTAAGACCGAGTGGAAATGATGTCTGCAAGTTTTCATTCACTTCAGTTCTGCTATATGTCTAGCTTTTATTTTAAAGTTTTTGGTTGTTGATAAATTAACTATTCAACAGGTTGAACAGCGACTTTACTAAAACTATGACCTGACTGACGAAAGTGATGGTACAGGTAATTCGTTAACTTTTTGGGATTGCCTGCATTATATTTATGCTCACGGAATCGAGACGTGTTTGTCCAACATATTGTATATCACAACATGGTGCATTTCAGGTCAAAATATAAATGACGTGAGAAGTACGTCAATCAACATTTGAAGCTAGACATATATTAAATGTTCTACCATTAACAGTTGATTTAAAAGTGGAATTGCAAGATAAATAATTGCAACAAATGCACCTCATAGCATTGCACTGACTTATTGAATAAAACGATGACTGAGCGGAGACGTAACGTGATATTTTCTCAAAACAGGTGATCCAAGAGGTGTTAAAAAAACGTTTGAGCCGTTATTAGAAATCTTGGTAAAATTATTGGAAGGAACATTGAATGCGGTTGCCGAATGAAGATTTAAAGGTGTAAGACGTACACATGGATTAGGTCTAAGCAATGTAGAGTTATTATGTGAAATTTGTATAGATGATGCAGAGAGTAACCGAAGAGGAGAAAGAGTTATTTTAAGTGTTTTCGTTAAGAGACTCATGTAAATTTAAATAACTATTAGACATATTAAGTGTTACTTACAAAAGATCCGTTATTAATAATATAGGGGTCCAACACTATTGTGATAATAAAAATAAGTATAAAGAGAATGTACTGAGCAATAAATCACAGACGAAATATGTCGCTTTTGATACAATTGATCGTAGTTAATATTGATTTTATGACTATATGACTATAACGTTATTGTGTTGTTTGCTCCGTTTATTAATGCGTCAATTATAATTACTTTGATTGTGTTAAATGCTGTTCACTCACAGGCGTGTATTTCTGCATTAACGAGCTGATGTTACTGGAGGAAACAACAATACACCCACCATCGACAGAAGGATATCCTCATCAATCGAATGCAGCAGTTAATTATCTATGTATAGCATTTTATCATTTAAGGGGTATACATTTTGTAAACAAAAAGTCAAGACTTTGAAGGTAGTTGCATATGTATATATGGATGTGGCATATTTATACGAATACTTGTTTCAGAGCAAGCACACTCATCTTTATGCAAGCGTAGTAATTTGCTTGACGAAAGGAGTTAACGACTTCAAATGAAAGGTTCAAATGACAACAAACAATTATGAACAATTACATTGTTTAAGAATAAACATGAGCTGAATACATGCCTGGATTTAGATCGCAGAGTCTAGCTTCAAAACAACCGCTGTTGTTGTTATTTTCCGGCCTGCAAGATGATTTTAAAATCGGAATCCTTTGTAAGCTCTGGAATAATGCCAGTAGGTAATAATGGCACTGTACTATTGTGCATTGGATAATGACTCACTATATGTACATCATCTAAATATGCATACGTGTGTGTGGGATTGCAGAATAAAAGTGCACAGTTAGAGATTCCGGAGTTAGTTAATAAAAACGTGGTCATGATTCTATTGCTTATTAATAATATATTGCGCCAATTACTTAATCAAACATTAGGTCAAATTTCGAAGATTAAAGAGTGTATAACCTATCGTTTAATTTAATGCAAATATGTTTAAAGTTAAACTAATACTGGAATAATACATTGAGGCGCTAATTACATATATCATGATATATATATCGCACGTAACAAAATATATGAGAAAACGTGGTCAAACAAAAACTATCACAGCACTCAAACGCAATGGCACCGTTGGTCCTCTCTGCACCACAAACAAAGAGCAAATAAAATTCAAAGATTTTGAAATTTCTTCAAAGATGGCCGACCAGTAGTTCTTAAATATATTTTGTGTACACAAACTCGATATTATCCTTTCTTCAGCGTTCAAATTGAAAATACAGTGTAAATAGAAATAAATCCCATCAAACGGAAATCTCTAAAAATGAAGTTAACATCCAAAGAAATTAGGAAACGTGACACATATGCATGCATGCATGCATGCACCAACCTTGCTTTTCAGGGTTTCAGAAGGTGCAGTCACGGAGTCCCACGAGGTTGTCCGATCCTCGGACAAGAGAAAAGCGAAGCTGACTGTAGACATTATGTGAGACTTCGTATACACAGTTGTTGATCAAATGATCCACAGAAAATGTCCAAATAAGTTAAACAACGAACATAGTCCGTTTCATACGTTAATATAACAGTTACCCTTTGTCAAGTCCGGTTTTAATTATAGGACGAGAATTGGAGTTGTGTTATTCGGTCCAGTCTCTTGCCGTGTCAACTATATTGATACATAGTTTGACTTTGTAGCATTTAGTTGAAAAGAAAATCAGTTATATCCAAAACAAGAAACCATTTAAGGAATTAAGTGTTTGTTTTTATTTGTCTTAATACTCGACATTAACAAGTCATTTAGTGCTGAGGACTGTGTTACACATTCGAAAACCTTTGGTGGATGGTAAAGTTGTTTCTCCGAAGCATACGTGATGTATTGTCAAACTGAATGACATGGCCCCGTTGTATGAGAAATTACGACAATGTTGATCGTAAGTTAACTTCTTAAATTCCTTACTGTGACTTACACTTTACAAATAAACGTGATTTAATTTTATATGCCTTTACATAAGCTTTTTCTGCACTGCCTGCACACATCATACAGGTGTATCCAGTACGAAGTGATCAGGCGTAATCCGCCTGGTTTCGAGGAGTAAACCAGGCGTAAAGCAGGCGTAAATGATAGTTACGTGTTATTAGCCAGGCGTAAGCGAGCAGGAGACGTAATTTCTCTATATTGACGGGCGTAAATGCAAGGCGTAAATTTTAAAACCAGGCGTAATTTAAAAATATTGAGGCGTAACTTTTCATAAAGGCGTATATTTGGACTTAAACTTTTAGAAGAGGCGTAAATTTGGACTTCTACTTTTAGAAGAGGTGTAAATTTGGACTTACAATTTTAGAAGAGGCATAAATTTGGACTTGTACTTTTAGAAGAGGCGAAATTTGGACAAACTATTTGACACTTTGTTTACAAGGAGGTGTAAACTGAATTTTTTAGTTTTGTTTTAATTTTGTTTAAAATAATAGGGTTTTAACAGTTTGATTAACCCTTACCCGAGTACATTTGAAAGTTGTATTCTATCGGACTAAGGAAAAAACTCCTTCTGAAACTATTAGCCTACTGTGCTTTTCAGGGTGCCAGTTAAAATGAATACATCAACTAGACGGGTGTTTTATTAACAAAAACATATGTCTCCCCCCACACTCTCAGTGTAATGCATATATTAAACCAAACTGGCTGAGAGTTGCGCTCTGGACATCGTCTCGATAACTTCGCCAATGAAAAAAACACAACGAGTACGAATAGTCTTAAGTACGAATTGTAAAGCATGAAAGTTCAAATCCTACTTGCATTCAAATTAAACCAAAAGACACACGTAAAGGTATGACTTATTACAACGTAAATACATGCTTTCTTGGCGTTGGTACGTAGAGAATCGTGAGAAATCATTTCCATTTCCTGATGTTGACAATTCAGTTATTCGTACTATCACAAAGGCGCATGCAATCGAACACTCATATCCCTCTGCAAGCGTCTGGCAACACATTTACTTGTATTCTATTCTATTCTATTGTTTTTAATTACTTTCATTTTGAATTGGCCAATCGCATTTAGTCTAGCGTAGACAGTTACACTGCGCATGTCAGTTTTCAAACAGACAATGTTTTCAAATTTTAACTTCCGGATAAGCGAAAAGGATATTTACAACCCACTAAAAAGTGATTTTAGAAAGTAATACTTCCATAATTAAGACTTAACATGATTTTGAAGACGGCCAGTCAATTGCCAATACATATTGTGGATTTACATCGACGTTCAAACAAATCGCATGATGCCATCGATAAAAAGTGTATGCAACTACTCGGATGAGAAGGGACAGAACTCGTGGGTCGTTGACTGGTAATAGTATAATTTTGAATGGTAAGTTTATTTTCAGCTTTTATTTTGTTTAGTTTTAAATCTTAGCTAATACATATAGAGATATTTATCTGATTGACCTACTGGAATACTCGAAAAACATAATAAGTAGGACTCTAGTGGTTATGAAGCAGACCCATATGCACGGCCCATCAGTCACACCCAATGGGAGCCCAATTGTTTTAGCGCTGTTCCATCAACATTCCATTCAATCCTAGTATTATAGATAGGGCCTCAGTGCATGTTCGCTGCTGGGGACTCTGACCGAGGTTGTCCGACATTCTCAATCTCAGTAATACACACTGTTTTGACCATTTTTCGCACCGTGTCTATAGTGTAATATATACACGCTAAAACCTACTTATCCGTGTAGCGGATGTTCCAATGATGTTATCGGACTATAATGTCCCATTCCTGGTATTGCGTAAACAAACCACAAACCTGAACAAAACAAATAGTATAGAAAACCCCTGTCTGTTGTCATTCAACATGCCGGAAGTTTTTAAAATAAATGCCGCTTTCTGAGTGCCCCATAGCAGTGTATATACATAATGATTAATATGTATAATAATATTAATCTTTTACTCAAGTTACTGCAATCTGTACAACTGTAAGTTTCAAATGTGTGTAGATTCTACTTCTTAAATTAGCTATCCCCACATCAGCAGCCAAATTGTATGACTTGTAAACTACAGAACGTTTATAAATTTACCTGTACAGATGACCGGTACTTTATATATATAACTTACAAATGTTGAGGATCTACTCTCTGTATATACAATATTAAACAACGGCTTTTAAGTTTAACCTGGGCCAGGACAGGCCCTTAGTGCATACAATACAAATCTTAGGAACGGCGAGATGATTTGTGATAATTGCGCCGTCCTCTGACGTGCCGCCGGTGGTGGTGGGGTGTGGGGGGGGGGGGGGGGGAGGTGGTGTGGGTGGTGGGGGGAATGAGACTTAAGGTCAAACTCCAAAACCAACTCGTAATTCATTTTATGCATATTCAATCATGGGTATCTTAAGAATCCGTGAATAAAACTATACTTTCAAATGGCACATGTACATTATTATATGACCTGGATAAAATGTTGATATATGGTTTTGTAGTGTCAGTGTCTTTAATATTTTGTTTCACAGTATATTTAAAAATATATTTATATTTTTATTGTGAACTTTAGACAGGAGCTGTTTGTTCCAGTACGTACCAGTGTTCAAAGCACCAGTTGCTTCTATGACTGGAAAAAATGACGTGACTATGGAAACTATGAAGACACTGTAACAAGTTAAACCACTCCTAGGTAAGGCCAAAAAGAAAAATAGCCTATAAGGTGCATTATGTATATTTACCGATAAAATGTATGGGTTTATTCACCAGTTATTAAAATATTCATGAATGAATATGAATAAAATCAATTACAAGTTGGTAACTTAATTTAACACTCCAGTGTTTGGGTTTGTCCTGGCCGGTTATAATTCGTCAAAAGAGTTTGAATTCTCAAAATATGTAAGGTGTATGTGTAACCTCGTCATCAGTAGCTTTAGAAACCGTGTATATCTGTTGTTAAAATAAAATGTTAAATATCTGATTTAAGACAGTTCATTATTTATAGGAAGATTTTCTTGCGGTTTGGTGTCATTTCAGCACATTTTAGTCTATGTATAATGGTGTTTGTATTGCGGTGGAAGCAGACCTCCCACTTAATTTGTGTGTCTTGTATATATCTCTTAATAATTTTCTTTCAAGCTTGTCACATTGAATAACCAGCTTGGAGCGATGTCCATTATAACTATATCCAGCATTTCTGAGGAGCTGTACCAAGTTAGCTCTATTGATCAAAGATCAGCAGCTATACAAAGTTAGCTCTACTGATCAAAGATCAGCAGAGCTTATGCCGCGGTGCGGTGTCCGTCGTCTGTCCGTCTGTAAACTTTTTTTGTAGCGACTACTCCTCTGAAGCTATTGGATGGATTTTCATGAAACTTTACAGAAATGTTGCCTATGAAGTCTTTTGATCCTAGCAAAAACTCATGTTGATGTGAAATCCAAGATGGCCACTAAAGCTAAAAAAGATTTTTAAAAAACAGGTTTGTAGCGACTACTTTGCTACTCAGCATGACATGATGTTGGTCTTTGTCGAAATCGTTTCGATTCAACATCAAACGTGAGCGGCCATCTTTGTTTACATAGAGTTATATAGTAAAAAACTTGTAGCGACTACTCCTGAAAGTACTTGACGGATGTTCATGACACTTCACGGGAATGTTGCTTTTGATGTCTAGTTGATATCAGGTCGGCCGGAAATTCAAGATGGCCGCCAGGCGTAGGAATCAAATAATGGTGTATGTTTTGGTGTACATGAGCTTGAATAAATTTTTTTTTTGCTTGTCAAATATTTTGTCAAAATGTTTAATGTCGCATCAAAATAATTTTTCAACAAGGACCAACATTATGTCATGCTGATCATTTTAGAAAAAAAAACCATATCAATATCACTTATAGTTTTCAAGAAGTAGTCGCTATGAACTTGTTTTTAAAAATCTATTTTTAGCCGTATACTCAAAATTAGTCTGCGAAAATTACAATACAGTCATGATATTTTAACAATTATATGTGTTACTATTAAGCGTTTATATTAATTTTTATAACTTGCAAATACTTTGACAAAATGAAATATTATCAATAACAAGTTTAATATATTAATTTTCAGGGTTAGAGATCAGTCCACGGGTAGCGGATGGAATGTAAGAATGTCTCAAGTGCAGATGAATTAAATTCCACAAAACTAAGATAATTCGCTTCCAATTTTGAAAATCTGCATTGCCGGTAAGTAACTTCGTCACTTTTTTTGTTTAACTGTTCTTGATTTATTACCTGATTTATATATTAAAAATTGAAAAAAGTTACTCTTGTCATTATGCTTCACCTTATTGAAAGAGCGTACAATATAATAGTGGTATCCATGTCTGTTTACAATATTGTTCAAATAAGGTTAAAGAAGGGCATTTGTGCTCGAAGGCGACATTGTCAAACAAGCATCTGTGTTTTAATGGCAAACTCGCCAGCAATTTTGTATGCATTTGACAGGGTAAAAATACACCTGATTGCTCATCTCGCTCACTTTGATCACATGACATGATGTTGATCCTTGTCGAAATTATTTCTATTCAACATTAAACACGGCCGCCAGCGGCCATCTTTGTTTACAGAGAGTTTATGTAGTAAATATTTGTAGCGACTATTCTGAAACTACTTCATGGATTTTCATGAAACTTCACAGGAATGTTGCTTTTGATGTCTAGTTGATCCTAGCAAAAATCTCAGATTGGCCGGAAATTCAAAATGGCCACCACAGCTTAAAATAGATTTTTTTGAAAACAAGTTTGTAGCGAAATATTTGTGAAAAATAAGTGATATTGATATGGGACTATTTCTAAAATGATCGACATGATGTTGATCCTTGTTGAATTTTTTTTTGATTCAACATTAAACATGACTGCCAGTTGGTATCACTTATATTCTTAAAACTTGTAGCGACTACTGCTCTGATACGACTTGACATATTTAGCGCTTCAAGGTCATTGACCTCTTGTTGTCGTTTTTCCAGACTGAGTCTCATTTGCATTTTACACCTGGATTGCTCCACATTTTACGCCTGGTTTATTAATACGCCTGGTTATTGACCAGGCGTACTCATTTGCATATTACGCCTCATTTTACGCCTGGTTTATTATTTACGCCTGGTTTATTTACGCCTGGTTTTATTTACGCCTGTACGCCTGGTTTTTGGCCAGGCGGACTCATTTACATATTACGCCTCATTTTACGCCTAGATTACGCCTCATTTTACGCCTGGTTTCTACATTCTTACCAAAACCACCAGTACGAATGATCACCATCAAAATTACGCCTGGTTTAGTTATCAATATTACGCCTGCTTTACGGGCGTCACAGTTCGTACGGGAACACTTTATACGATTTTAAAATTTGACCTACTTTCCGAATCTCCGTAAGATGTTTACAGGGCCCAAGTATCTAAGAAGCAAAACAGAAATATAAAATGATCGAACAGGGAAAGTATCTAATAAGCAAACCATATGCAGCATTTCAAGACGATTTTAATAAACTCAAATCTCGGAGAGAACATTAATATTGCCAACGACACACAAGTCCCACGACTCTATTATCTCCGATGAAAGAGACAATAGTAAAACAGAAAATAATTATATTTTCCTCCATTTTAGGCAATTTTTAAACTGAAAAAATACGTTTTCTTTTTATTTAGCAGACATCTGCAGTGTAAAAGACAGATGATACAGAATATCCCGTGTTGACGTGAAGATTCATTTTTTCAGAAGTGTTTGCTCGAAGCACCACATATTCAGCTATATAGTGTGGCTAACAGATTATTTTATTGTTTTAAATTACTGGTCTTGGCTATACTTAGTATTAAACCAACAACAAAGTATGCTGTCCAGCTTTGAAGCTCAAATGTTGGAAAAGGCTGCACAGTAACCCTATGGTAAAATAAATTAATTGTGGTGTGAGACATACAGCAAAATCATAATAACGCTTGTACATGATGCTACTTCAGATCAGCAAACGGTTTTTGAAATAATCATTTTTATTATGGACACACTGTTATACATAAATTACCGCAGTAGTATGCACTGCACAAGAAGATATAGACAAGTTGATCAGTACAGAAACGTATTAAGCAAGGAAGTTATATCGGTACATTTCATCATTTGTCTTAATGAAGGCAAGCCATACATCATGATTGTGCAGCTATTTGTCTAATGGAAACCCTTGAGAAAGTTTAAATGCACTGCACAGAATGCACGATCATGTTTTGTTTTAATTTGAGGTTTAGACGAATATTAAGATGAGGTTTTAAATTGCCCGCTGTCAGCACACAGTCATGCTAATACGCAATCACATTAAAATCATATCCTAATTACGCTTTGGCACTCTCCGCTATAGGATCTGACAAAAAAAAGAGTATGATAATGGACCTTTGGAAACGGCAGAGCACGACACGTACGAAATATTGCAGTCTCGGTTTGATTGAGACTGTTCATAAGCGGTAGTGACATATGCTAGCTATCGCTCACGCCCTCTAGCCCCGGGTTGAGCAGAACTCAATATTTATAAAATCTATGGTACACAATTTTAACAATCCCGAAGATGGCATGCATATGGCGGTGGACATGGAGTTATATGCTTCCCCATGTCGTACGGCGTATGGTCCCAGTATCTAATAAAATTAAATGCCCCGAAGAGCGAAATAAACATAATGGAATTAGTTGGGAGCAGCGGTTATGAAGCCTGCGTATCACAAGTAACAGCCAAAAGACTAAATTAAAAAGCAGACAACATATCCTATAAGTGGTTAAACAATACCCAGAGCCTTTAATCGGCCGGAGTAGTGGAACCACCGAATCAAAAATTAAGTAAGAAAACAAAAGAAATTGACAATGTACCACCGATAACTAAATATAAATATCGGACTCAGCGATCAACACTGCCTAGGAGGTCATGTCAAATCGACCTTCAATATAATAAGTATTCATGAGAAGAACAACTAAATTCAACCAATGAAATCGTGCGTTTCATATGCATAGAAATTAGCTAAACAACACGTTTTACATCAAGCAGTCATATGTTTTGAAAATATATATTCTACCGAGATTATTACTCCTTATTACGATATTATATTTTCTAAATAGTATGTCATAGTACCAGTATTCATTACTCTGTTGATAGCGAAATTGGCTTTTGCGACATTCTATTATTATTACCCGCGGGTGTAATTTTAGTGTGGTTCAGCCCCACGAAGCGGTAAAGCGGTACATTTTAGTAGCGCTATTAAATTCCGTCAAAGGATCTTGTTTTGTTTTTCGGTAAATATTCAATAATGGTTGGTGTGTTATGTTTGTCAACGCAGTTATTTTGTGTTTCATAAGCTAAGACTTACGGACATTGTCTCTTTCAATACCGAGCGTAGACTGCTCCACAGCGTTTGACTGAAACGCGGAGCAGTCTCTACGAATCAAATCGTAAGGTGAATCTGGCGTGACTACAATGTAGTGTTGTCAGATCCTTAGTAGTGTAGAGTGTATCGTAGCTGATAAAGGGTCTGATTTTAATGAGATTGGCTAATACGAAATACAACATCCACATTCGTTTGGGAGATCTTAACACCAATTATATATATGTATGAAGACAACTATTTGGATTAATATGCGTTTACACATAAGCATGCTAGTTTCAAAATTCGAATCATACCTCCGTCCTCTTTTGCCAATGGACCAAATTTACGCAAATGTAGGCCCTGTGCTCCAGTGTTGTATTTGAGACTGTACACTAGCTTTTCCGAAACACAAAACGTGTGTTATCTGACCTCATCATGATCTTTCACAAGTTTTTATGCATTAAAACAAGAAATATTTATATGACAATCATTTATTCTACGCAATCATTAATCATGCCAAGCCATCCATCATAAAAATCAATTGTCAACCTAGAAGGTCTGTCCGGAAGAACGTCTAGTAGCCACACAATGAATTGTGAGTCGAGTTCAACGTTAGAGACCGATATCAGTCAAAAGCGTAATATCTTAACTTTGTCTTGATACCTGTGTTCTGTTCTGATTTTGTACGTGACAGGGAAATATTGAGGTCAAAGTTTATGACACTTTTTTCAGAATATTTAATTGAAAAATTGAAAAATTTAATGGACACTTTTGAAAGCCATTATTATGTTGTTTATGTACGAAGCATATTTCGGTCATAAGCTAACATAAGTAAAAAGCTCACAGATGAGCTGATATTCGGTGAATTATGAGTCGAGTTCAACAGTTTGAAAGTATCATAGAGACAGGTATCACTCGAAAGAGTATTTACTTGCCTTTATCATGGTACCCATGTTCAGTTCAGATTTTGACAGGGGTAAATTCGGTCAACGGTTTACCTGTTTCACAAGAATTAAATTAAACCAAGCCTCTAGACTAATTGTAGTTCCAACCAAATTGCAATGCGTACCTTAATATAATATAGATATAAAAGTCGAAAGGAAAAGCCGCATTCAAAGACGACAGTCAACCACAAACACACACAGAAACAAAGAACAAATTTAAAGATAAATAAAAGACAAAATAAGACATCACAAACACAAAAGGGTTGATATATAGGGGTACCACCTTGGAACAGTCAATGGCAAAAATGTCGCTGGGGTTTAAACCAGGTTTTAGGGTGCACCAAAAAGAAATATAAAAAGATCGGACAGGGAAAGTAGCATTTAAGGAGGACAGTCAACCACAAATCACAGAAACAAACACGCAAACAGACAAACAAGAAGGCAAAAGCAATAATAAATGCAAACGACATCACAAACACAAAAGGGTTGACAATAGGCCTACCGCCTTGGAACGGTCAGTGGCAAAGTAGGCCACTGGGGGTTAAAACCGGTTCTAGGGTGCACCAAACCTCACACTTTCCCTACTGTCATCCCATTAAAACAGGAGAGTGTAAATAAAGAAATCCCGCCATGATCTAATCTCTAACCACAGGGCAGCATCAATAGGCAATATAAGTAAAACACAAATATGCTCGTGTAATTATAATACAAAAAACCAATAGCATATAAAGCCACATTGAAGGTACTCATTGACCTAGCAGAAGCAAGAGCAGTAAGAGAATAAACCATTAAGGGCACGACAAGAACGATCATAGACAAACATCAAACGCCACCGTCCCAATGGGATTTAGGTAGGCGTCTTCAAAGGGTCCACAGCCTGTCCGGTCATCGTACAATTAAAGAGGAAAGCGTGGCGAACTGTAAAAGGGTCCACCACCAAGCATGCAGTACGTTGCAAAATGATAGGGTCATAACCTCTTTGATAAAGAGTTTAACAAAGATAGTATGAAAGTGATCATGACCAAGTATCTCACGAAGTTTATAAATCACATCACCATAGAAGTCAGGTTGTGATAGTCCTTGTCGCAGAAGAGTCCTTAAATTATTTTTATATTTGGAAAGATCAGGGTTACGAAAATAAAATTTTGCAAAGGCTTTACGAAGTTTATGGTAACGGTAACCCTGATTGAGTAACTTTTTAGTTATACAAAGATTACGAATATTAAAGTCCTCAATTCGAGTACAAGCTCTAGAAAAACGAATAAGTTGAGACACATACACCCCATAAGAAGTTGCTCGGGGAACATCCCCATCCAAGTAGGGATAATTAACAATGTCAAAATTAAAATCATCTCTCTTGTCATAGATTTTGCTAATTATTTTACCATTTTCAATCGAGAGATCTAAATCAAGAAAAGAAGCGTTATTATCAGATATATTCGCTTTGTTAAGCTGAAGTTCTTTAGGATAAATATAATTAACCATTGTTGGAAAGAAAGAGTTGTCAATGTTCATATGTCATCCAGATACCGAGAGGTGTCATTAAAGGCTTCCGTTACATCTACCTGGGTATCTGGTGAAAGACTCAACATGAAATCCCTTTCATAGCAAAATAAAAACAAATCTGCGACAGTTCGTTCCCATAGGGATACCAACAATCTCACACTTACCCTACTGTCATCCCAATAAAACGGGACAGTGTAAATAAAGAAATCCCCGCCATGAATTATTCTCTAACCAACAAGGCAGCATTAATTAGCAATATAAGTAAAACACAAAGATCCTCGTTTATATGTAAATACCAAAAAAACAATAACCTAGAAAGACACAAAGAAGGCACTCAATGACTTGGCAGAAGCCAAAGCAAAAAGAGAATAAACCATTGAACGTCACCGTCCTTTTGGGCTTTAGCTAGACGTCATCATAGGGTCCACAGCCTGTCCAGTCATCGCACAATTAAAGAGGAAAGGATAGTGGCGAACTGTAAATGGGTCATAACCTCTTTTGATAAACCTTTTAACAAGTTTAACAAAGATAGTATGAAAGTGATCATGACGAAAAATCTTACGAAGTTTGTAAATTACGTCACCACAGAAGTCAGGTTGTGATAGTCCTTGTCGCAGAAGAGTTCTTAAATTACTTTTATATTTGGAAAGAAGATCAGGGTTACGATAATACAGTTTTGCAACGGTTTATGGTAACGGTAACCCTGATGGAGTAGCTTTTTAGTTATACAAAGATTTTTAATATTAAAGTCCTCAACTCGAGTAACTTTGCTTGTTTTAAAATATAAATTCATGGCAAATTTGCCACATCTCTGAATAGGTAAACATAGTATTTTGTCGAGCGCAACAATGAAAACTAAAGTTTAAAATGACAACAAAATGAACATATATATATATATATATATATATATAATGTATATTTTCTTTACTTTATTTTAAACATATGTATTGCTTTTCTTCTATAGACAAGCAAAATGTTTTATCTTTTTGATTATGCATTAAACAATACTCAGTAGTATGCAGTCATTTCGGTGTGTTAGTCTGAATAATAACAAGCAATCACTTATTGAGATGAAGTGTCAATCTAAGATGTTTGAGACCCTTTAAGGTATTAGTAGTTGAACTTGAATGCATTCAGGAGATCAGCTTTGTCGATTACAGAAGGTGGGTCTGGTGTCCAATAAGCAGAATGATTGTGTCATGTTGTCGATTACAGAAGGTGGGTCTGGTGTCCAATAAGCAGAATGATTGTGCCGTGTTGTCGATTACAGAAGGTGGGTCTGGTGTCCAATAAGCAGAATGATTGTGTCGTGTTTGAGACGAACTGTTTTCTACGCACAGAGGCAAAGAAATGTTACAGAACACAATAGTGACGAGAAACTATTAGAAACATTGTAAATTACCATACCCTTTAATAAGTAATAATAATAGTTTACTAAGGAGTATATTGCAGTTAATAGTAATTTACCTAATATTCTACAATTTGGGATAGCTCCCTTTAATAGCAGTATTGTAGTAGCTTACTCAGGTATATAGTGGTAGGCGGGGTATAGTGTTAGACCAATTGAATAAATGTGTCGAAATCCAATGATATAATGGCACGTGAATGCAGGTATATATTGGTATGTTTTAGGAGCAGAAGAGAGTTCTGGGAGGTTGTTAGAGATAGTCTGAGAATGTAGAGATTTGATGAGTAACATCTGTTAGAATTAATATAAGCACTATACGATCAGAATGGGGTAGTTTTAAAGATTATTAAAACGTGTATTTAAAAGTCTGGACTTGTTAATTATAAATGCCCTGGTGACATAGTGTTACAACATATTTAAGATAAAAAGCGAATTCAATCACCAATCATAAACCTGGAAAGGATCATACGGATCCAATAAATTATCGCCCTATTGCGTTAACGAGTTGTATATGTAAAACCATGGAAAGAATGATTAATGAGAGACTCGTTTGGTACCTGGAGTCCAACAAACTGATAACAAAGTATCAAAGTGGATTCCGGCGCCAACGTCATTCGATTTTAATCATTTATTATGGAAGCTCTCGTAAAGAAAGAACATCTAGTCGCTGTATTTTTTGACTTGGAGAAAGCTTATGATACTGCAAGGATGTACGGAATCATGAATGATCTTTATGACTTTCGTCTTAGAGGCCGATTACCATTTTTTGTAGAGAATTTCTTAGATGATAGACCCTCTCTGACATTCATGAACAGAAGATGAGTGTGCCACAGGGTAGCATACTCTCTGTCACCCGTTTTAATAAAAAATAACAGTATAGTTAAATGCATAAATCCTGGTGTGTATTGCTTTCTATATGCTGACGACTTTGTTATATGTTATCGAGCAAAAAACATGAAAACTATTGAGAGACAACTTCAACAATGTCCCAATAAACCTCAGACCTGGTCTGATGAAAATGTGTTAAATTTTCTAAATCTAAAAGAGTATGATAATGGACCTTTGGAAACGGCCGAACACGACACATACAAAATATTGCAGTCTCGGTTTGATGGAGACTGTTCATGAACGGTAGTGAAATATGCTAGCTACCGCTCACGCCCTCTAGCCCCGGGTTGAGCAGAACTCAGTATTCATAAAATCAATAGTACATAATTTTAACCATCCCGAAGATGGCATGCATATGGCGGTAGACATAGAGATTTTCCTCCCCCATGACATAAAACTAATTGTATGCACTACGGAAACAACATGAAACCCTCATCTAACACTGGATGGGTCACCAATACCAGTAGTGGCTGAGACAAAATTCCTTTGTCTTTATTTCGACCGTAAATGTACGTTTATACCACACCTTAAATTCTTGAAGGCTAAGTGTCTTAAAGCTCTTAATTTACTAAAGGTTTTTGCAAAAACTAATTGGGGAGCGGATCGAAAAGTTATTTTACAACTTAAAGACACATTTCCCAACGCTACTTGGTCATTGAAAAAGCATGGGAAACTTGAATATTTACAGCCAGCACGCTTCATGGCTCATCAACTCCGGTATATAAATTGAGGCCCGCTCTTAGTTTTTTATTTGTTGCTGTATTGGGGGTAATAATAGCTTAACAACACTTTGTAATTTACTTTAATGAAGAAATATATGTTCATAATTTAACTTTTGAATACAAAACTTATCTGGTATTTCTTAATTGTTTTTGACCAATATCAGAGCACAACACAATAAATATACAACATTCTTTAATGCTTTATTATGATTACTGGTCACAAATGCTTGATTGGGTGGGCCTCATAATCTGAAGAAAAATTGAATATGATCACACTTTGCACATGAAATTGTATGGCTAACAGTGATTTACAGTTACCTATAGAAATTCTCTACCCCACCAAATACAATAGGCTCCAAATATGTCTTTAATAGGTCTCTTATCAGATCCAAGCTAGACTACGGCTCAGTAGTATATTGATCGACTCGCAAGTCATATTTGCAAATGCTCGATCCTATACATAATCAAGGATTACGACTCGCCTTAGGTGCCTGTCGTACATCACCATCCGAAAGTCTATATGTGAAGCTAATGAACTATCACTGTCTCATAGACGGGACAATTTAGTCCTTCAGTATACCATTAAATTACAATCTAACCCTTCAAACCAAACTTTCGGTACTGTTTTCAGTCATTGTTATGAACCTCTTTTTGATCGAAAACCGAAGGCCATTCGACAATTTGGTCTTCGTATTAAACCAAAATTAAGAGACACTGAAATCGACCTTATTTTGATTGCCAAGTACAAAGTATCACAAATTTCACCGTGGACATTGGAAACATCAACAATTATTTTTGATATTTGTAATAGTAACACATCCAGTACAGACACTACTGTCTTTCAACGCAAATTTAATGAAATTAAATCGAAATACAGTAACTTTCAACTTATATACACGGATGGTTCTAAAGGTGGAAATAAGGTAGCTGCAGCAGCTGTTATTCACAAACACAGCATAAGGAGCGCCTGCCTGACAAGGCCTCTATCTTTTGAGCTGAACTTAAGAATCTGATGATGACCATTTTGTAATCTTTTCTGATTTTCTTTCATCTATTCAAGCCCTCGGTAATATGAAACATGATAACCCAGTTGTGCTTCAACTTTTACAAAAGTACCGTTCTCTTATAATTGATAATGTTATTATTTTCTGCTGGCTTCCAAGCCATGTAGGAATACGTGGTAATGATAGAGCTGATAGTGCTACTAAAGCAGCGTTACGTTTACATATATCTAATGCCAAGTTACCTTATACTGATTTTATAAGTTGTATTAACACATACATTCGTAACTCTTGGCAAGCCGCTTGCGATTTGTCAGTTAACACTAAACTCCATTCAATTAAACCGTTACTCCGACGGAGAATGGCGTTCTTCTAGTAGACCCATTCGTCGAGAAGAAGTTGTCCTAGTGCGGTGCAGGATAGGGCATACATGTTATACTCATTCATATTTAGTACAAGTAAAACTGCTTTTCACCGTTAACGGTCAAACACATCTTGTTGGAATGTGTAGACTTTCATCCTATACGTCAAAGGTATTACAATGTTAATCCTATGAAAGAGTTATTTGATACTATAAATTTTAGTCTTGTTTTAGATTTCCAGAAAGAAATCAGACTATATAAATCATTATAATAAACAGACTTTATAAATCATTATAACATGTTCTTATATACATGATATATATTTACTTGTTTATACACCAGCTTGACGGGCATTTGTTGATTTACTTGTATACATAGTTATATTAATACCATATCATCCCTTATTTGTAAATAGTTTAATCGTTATATATTTATATATTTTTTTATTAACTACTTCATTTCTTCATATTTCATCAGTTTTTGCGCACAATATGACCTATGCATGTGTCGACGTGCAGTAAAACACCTTTCGTTCATTCATTCCGTCTGTACAATTTACAGAACTTAAGTTCAGGTTTAAAAGGATAATTGTGAAGAAAGCAATACTTATAAATGCGGTCTATTTAACAGCTTGTCTCTGTAGTATTTATTGGCATTTACATGATTAATAGAACTATAGTTACTACTGTATGTGTTGCCTTCATTGGCCTTCATAAACGCAAACGATAATCCATTGATTGTGGTGCTTTGCGTCTGTATTTGCACGTACGTATCATCTTGAAATTCAAGTGCAAAGTAGCCAATAACTATGTTGTTAATGTAATGGTTTAACGAGGCAGCTTTAAACGTAATATTGTAAATGAAATGCAACAGCGTTCTCCTCATTCCGGAGAATTAGATCTGCTTGATAAATCAATGGTTTAAGTTTGCATTTTGATATTTACATGGTATCATTCCATAACATAACGATCAATGTATAATTAGGATTTACACTGTTCAAGGTTATGCCCTTAATGGCATCTGCCAAGTCATTGAGTTGCTTTGTGTCTTTCTATGATTTAGTTTTTATATTCATATATACATGGTCTTCCTTGTGTTATACATGTATTGCATATAACTGCTGCCTATTTTGTTAAAGTAAATAGGCTGGTTGGAATTTCTTTATTTACACCGTACCGGCTTATCGAGATGACAATATGGTAATAGTAAGGCTTGGTGAGTCCTATGTCCTGCGTTAAACACCCAGCGGCTTTATGCCACTGACCCTTCCAAGTCGGTAACAAAATTGACAACCCTTTTATGGTTGTGATGTTACATTCCTTGCATCTTAAATTTCCTTGTAATTGCTGTTTGTTTCGTACTATCTCTGTTGATTGTGATCCTTGAATGCTAAATTTCCTGTTCGACTTTCTATCTACTTTTAACATTGTTGTTTCATATGTATGCTTAATATCGCTAATTGGGTACAGAGCGCACTATTTAAAAAATATGTCAGATTTAAGAAGCACGGTTCAAACTTCCACTCAGAAAGTACGCTCCTCTGTTTCATTTTCTGGTATTGCCATATATTGTTACACTATCCTTGGTCTCATTTTAGTTTCGCTTAATGGTCGTTCCGAGTTTGTGCGAAATGAGATAAACATAACACAGTATACATATTTGCTGTATATTGTATTATCCCGAGAAAGTCGCAGACAATGACTACATTTATGTACCACTCCGATACAAATTCAATTCCCCAGACAAAACGCGTGTTCGTAGAGGTGTCCAGCGCATATAATAATAATGCGATTTCGCACTCTTTGTCAAAGTGCTCATCGATTGAAAGTTGCGTTTGCTTCTTTGGGATTTGAAGACCAATAACGTATGTTTGGTATATCCTCACCACAGAATCAAATATATTCTATTATATTAAACATGAAACTGACATCAGCCTATTAAAACATGTATTCCGAAAGCGATTGATGTTCCTTATTGGTTAGGCAGTAGCCTGCCATGGGTTAAGTGTATGAATATACCCTCTGCGTAGGCAGTTTGTACTATTTGAGTTGCTGGAAACATGGATATTCTCTAAGAAATCACAATGAAAACCCTAGTGGTTTATTTATATTAATATACGACCCGAAGGTGTAGCTTGTCCTCATTAAGTTGCTGAAAACAAGTAGATAGCTCCTGATGGTATTAAGATATGCTTATACTATCTGAATTGGTCATTTGTCTTCAGTTGGTTGCTGGAAACATGTATTTACTTTTTGGATTAAGATATATACGATCTGCATTTGTAGCTTGTCAACATTGGATTGCTAGGAACTATCCAATTGTTCCTCGTGCGTTTGAAAATATGTTGTTGCTTTTTATTTATTGTTTATTTGAAAGGGGTTTTACGTCAATTTTAGCACATTGTAGGCCATATATGACGGTCGATTTTGTTTAATAGAATGAATATACCATGTGACTCAGTAGCTTTGTCCGCCCTGGTTGCTCGAATCAGGTAAACAGTTCGATCTCAATGAGATGCTAGAAACATGCAAATAGTTCCTTATGGGATTAAGATTAGAATATACGAATTCAATAGGTAGTTTGTCAACACTGGATTGCTTTGAACTTTCTAACTGTGATTTAAAAATGGAATCAACTGAAGTCCTTTTAAATTTTGATTCTGGATACATCCGAAAGTGTTTCTACTGATTTATTTGTTTTATATTTCTTATCAACAACATTTACGTGTATTGTTTGCTAAATGTCTCTGGATACTGACTTGATTGTTAGACATTTCCGTTTAATGGGATAAACTTTTACTTACATGTTCTTGTCAAGTTGGGCACTGAATACAGAGTTTACACATACAATGGATTAAAGCTAACAGTAGGCCGGATTGCCAGCTGAACTTTAGACTCTATATTCCTTACTTTATGTCGTATATTGTCCTGTTCATTGACTCTTTACTTTGCTCATTTGGTTTACTGTGCGGTATAATGCAAACCTCGTTATTGTGAAATCTGCATATCGTGTTTCTTTACTAGTGGCTAAAACGTCTGACTGTGAAGTTACACGTTCAAGGCTGCTGTCAATCACAAGGGACACTAATTGAGAAACTTCTTTCCAATATCCGATTATTGGAAGGAAGCAATTTGTATTCAATTAGTTTGTCTTCTTAGACGAACATGTAATACGCTTAACACGATCTAGGATTCGGAATCAACTCCTATCGTACGCATTTCTTTGTCTGCGAGACCTGTTTACACATAAAAGAAACACAGGACTTATTTTGTGGAAGTGTCGTTCAGGAAGACTTCTTGCGAGATTAAAACGTCAATAAAGTAATCTTGGCGGCGTTCGCTAATCTGCTTAAGGGGCGTAGATGGTAGAGATTAGTTTTGTGGTTATTATATTGTGTAGAGTGAAATGGGAAAGGCACAATATATACTAGTCGGAATTCCTAAGTACCCACATAACACACGTTAATAATATTTTCACTGTTTTGTGTGTTCCACGCTTGATTGGAGATGCGGTTGAACTGCTAAATAACGGGTATAAATCGTCTGCTCGATTGCATTTTGATACATTTTTAAACGTTCAAGCCAATGAGTTTTCTTAGAAATAAATAATAACATTTATGGAACTGGATAGTTAGGATTGTTTCAAGTATTTTGAAGTAATGTAGCTTTCGATGTTCCTAATTCTAAAAGATGCCAACTAAACTAAAATTTTGTTGACTAGAATTACCATTACAAATGTAATTGCAAAATACAGTTTCGAAGTCTTGAATGTTAACGCGCCATTACAGTTACTTGAATTTCAAAATATATATTTAATTAAAAGGCAGGTAATTTAGGAATATACATATTTTATATTAATGTAGACAAAACATTTGAAATAATTGGGTCAAACTTTTATGTTTTTTGGTGTGTGTTTTTTCTAATCTTATTTCCTACCAATCTTAAGACATGTAAGAAGTTTATATATTTAAGCGGACTTTGATTCATGATTTGTGTTTGATCAGCACGTTTCATGTTGTCATATAAAATAACGGTATTTTTCGAAAGATGCAAATATTTAATTACTATTGGTTAAAACAAAATACTTATCAAACTACTATTCTAAACTATATTTATATTAAGAAAATTCGTTAGATACAAAGGTGAATAATTGGGAATTTTGATCAGTGTATAAATGGTTAGCCATTTAATGTGTAAACTAATGATTCATTTAAAGCAGTTTCAATTCAAATAACATTACAAGCTGGTTTTGTTTCTTCAAATGAAAAATGAAAATTGACACCCTGCACGAAATGTTTGGAAGTTTTATAAATAACACAATCAAAACTATAGCAAGTATCTATACTTTGCAAACTATATAATAGTTATTTTCACCAAAACTGCTAAGAACTAAATTAACACATTATTACCTTGTGACTCATGGTAAACTGCGTCCATGCATAACACTTACCCTGAAATCATTAGTGTGACTTAGGGGACCAGTAGAATACACTGCGTAGCTGGTATCAGTGTAAATTGAAATACTATTTCCGTGGGAGAATTGCCGAAATACCCACCACCTGTCATTTTACAGTACATATGTGTGATAAAATAGCAAACGTATGTCAGATTGATGACACACATATATCAACAATCGTTAACAAGTCAGCAAATTAAAATAAGTAAGACGCGATATCCAAATAGGTTGCTTTATTTAACGCATGGGGATATCGCCATTCGTATAAACGTGGTCATTTTAGGCTACGTTCAGAATCAAACCTCGAATGTATTTCAACGGATCAGTTTGTTCAACATTTTAACATTTTGTTAGCCGGTAGTGAACGACCGAATCTGGTGCACTGTCTCTACATAAACAATATGGTTGTTAGCCACACGTGTTTTTGCATGGTTGTTACCATATATTGGTCCTTTAGATGAAGGTTAAATGAGAGCTTTCATGTTAATAAAATATAAAGAAAAACCGTCTAACATTGCAACACCTTAATGAAAAGCTTCATTTTGACTTCCAATGCCTTTTGGCGCGAATCTATTGAATATATGGCGCCGCCATTGTAATATAAACTAACCGACATGTATACCTTCGAGATATATTCATTATATGATTTCAGGGAATCGATCGAGATGCTGTAAATAGGAATACCTGCTGATTATATGAACATTCGCAACACTTGCACCGGAAATAATGTCTGGAGAATGGGTTAAAAAGCGCATGTTAAGCCTAGATTGGACATTTATAAACATAACTGTTATTGATGTAAGCTGTTATTCAGAGTGCATCATATACATGTATTTCATGAATTTGTTGAGGTGTATTCTATATAGCATTTATGATAATACATTGATATGAAGCATGTACACTCCGAAGAAACACATGTAATATTTGTTCCATAATATTTACCCGTGATTGATACCGCTTATGTTGCTGAGTAATGTATATGGATTATGATTTAAATATAATGTACGAGCTTTATGTGCTCGTTTGTATGAGTGTAATGCCGCATGCATGAACATACACCTTTGGCTTTTAGTTTACATCTATGCCTTTAAATGTTGCGTATCTGAAGGCGCATTGATTATGTGTATTGGGTGTTTTCGTTCCATGTTTTGGCTATAACTGATTACTTCACTAAGCATAACGTTTCCTTTATATACCCTTTGTTCAAGCAGCGACATCAACTACTTTTCGTAATAACTGAAGCTGTAGCCACCTCTTACTTTTAAAAAGCGCTAATGAAACTTGTATATATCCGAAAAAGAAAGGCGTGTTATCCAGCCTAGCAAAATTATCTTATGATACATACTATATGTTTTCCTTAAAAGGAAATTTATTGATATGGACTGTGTAGCCTTAAACTATATTATTTAACTAAAGATGAAGTTAGGTTTGATAAGAAAATTAAAATACATGTGATAATGTAATTATACACTTATATCAACCACATGAGGTAAACAACCATAATATGAGTCTGTCTGAAAACAGATGCCAAAGTAGAACAAAAAGTGTACGATATATACTCGAAAACAGACATATTAAAAAGGAAATTAAAGGAGTATCCAGTAGTCCAAATTGAATAGTAATTAGCATATCAGGCCCTGATGGGTTAATGTACCCCAGCGGCCTTTTTGCCACTGACCGTTTCATGGCGGTAGCTCTAAAGTAAACCCATTTTGTGTCTGTGATGTCATATGCCTTTATTATTACTATTGCCATTCTTATTTGTCTTTTTGCGTGTTTTGGGGTTTATTGTGTTCTGTGAAAGCTTCATTTCCTGTTCAATTTTTATTCTTACTTCTATGGTTATTATAATTATTGTTTTGTCAATACAGCATTCCTCAGATAAGTGTGATTGCCAGGTTGTGCTAGCAAGAGAACCGTTTTGAATATCTTGCAAGCGAGAACATATATCAGTAATAGTGCACTAGAAACTACGAACACACGCTGATACATTAAACTATGACATCAGCGTTTCAAAACATAAAGAATATAATGACACTCTATCTTAAAAGCACTTTATTTCGTCTACGGTTCTCAATTATAGATTGTTTCGTTTTACCATGTACGTATCAATACCTCTTGAGACTCCGGCCAGACTTATAACTGACCACACACCTTCGTTTAATTAAGTTCCATATTGTCTAACATTTATTTTATTAGAAACTGGTTGCAGTCACTTACATTTGGATATAAGAAAGAGCCGTTAGGAACGGGAACACAATTGCTCTGTGTTACGTACTTTTGATAGACATTGTATAAAAGCCAATTGGTAAGCCAGTGTGGAATGTATTATCTTTGAACCCTGAGCTCGATGTTAACGTTTGAATTCTTATTTGCAGATGAATAGAAGCAAACAAAGTTACAAATGTAGCTCAATGTTAAACTACTTTTTATATATGTACGTACGTTGCAGTTAAATAGTATATGTGTATAAACGTATAAAATGTGTAGGTCGATTGATAATAAAGTTTTAAAAGACATAAAGTTAAGTGTGAACGATAATATATGCAGACTAAACGATAACATAAACAAAATATGCTGACTAAACGTTAACGTATTCGAAACGTACGTTAATTGTTTAATGTGTATGTCAATATAAATGAAAGTTAGATCAACATATAACATAAATACTGAAAAGGGGATCCCTTGGAAGAAACAAACACAAATAAGAGTCAAAAATATCAGACTCGTAATATTCAGTCGGTTCATGAGAGGTAATGTAAAGTGCAACACCTTTCACTCCTCCTAGCACTGGCTTAAGCGATATCCTAAAAGATTGGGCATGATGATCTAAGTTATATAACATTGAAGACTGTAAAGTATAAGATTGGGCATGATGATCTAAGTTATATAACATTGAAGACTGTAAAGTATAAGATTGGGCATGATGATCTAAGTTATATAACATTGAAGACTGTAAAGTATAAGATTGGGCATGATGATCTAAGTTATATAACATTGAAGACTGTAAAGTATAAGATTGGGCATGATGATCTAAGTTATATAACATTGAAGACTGTAAAGTATAAGATTGGGCATGATGATCTAAGTTATATAACATTGAAGACTGTAAAGTATAAGATTGGGCATGATGATCTAAGTTATATAACATTGAAGACTGTAAAGTATAAGATTGGGCATGATGATCTAAGTTATATAACATTGAAGACTGTAAAGTATAAGATTGGGCATGATGATCTAAGTTATATAACATTGAAGACTGTAAAGTATAAGATTGGGCATGATGATCTAAGTTATATAACATTGAAGACTGTAAAGTATAAGATTGGGCATGATGATCTAAGTTATATAACATTGAAGACTGTAAAGTATAAGATTGGGCATGATGATCTAAGTTATATAACATTGAAGACTGTAAAGTATAAGATTGGGCATGATGATCTAAGTTATATAACATTGAAGACTGTAAAGTATAAGATTGGGCATGATGATCTAAGTTATATAACATTGGGCATGATGATCTAAGTTATATAACATTGGGCATGATGATCTAAGTTATATAACATTGGGCATGATGATCTAAGTTATATAACATTGAAGACTGTAAAGTATATAGTGCCTGACAAACTGACATTCTTTTATTTTTCAAAAAAACCCACATGACAGACCTAATCAGTTTGTATAAAATTAAAATGGATTCAATATCTATGCATTACTTTTAGTGAAGTCAATATGTATGTTTGTTTATTCTTTTACTAACCTGGTGTATGGGGATAATAACAACACCGGTAAGAACTGTTTAACTGCTCATCTATATGTTTGACATACCAACGACCATGGCTCTGTTGAGAACATAAAGGCTTTTCATTTTCATTTAAACATGCTTAAATCAGTGAGACCTTTTTAAAAATATTGAAAATTCCACCTCCTAAAAAAATCCATATTTGCATATTTAGGACAGTAGTAAACTGATATTAAACACGTGTATTGGTAATAGTATATTTGTGGAAAAAAAATCTTATTCCGAGTTTCATTTTTTTTAAACTCAACTGACAGAAATTTGAAAATATATGGGAGGAGCCAGTGGGATTATGAACCGAGAAGTGTACACAAATAAACGTGGTAGCATTTAAGTAGACGACACTCAGCGTTATCGCTTAGAGATAGGCAGTAGTTATAATTATAACTACATACTATGTAATTACTTATCTTAGTATCTCCATCATGGACAGCCATTCCTAACAATACTTTGTACTGTTATGCTTTATTTATTTAATGTTTATTCCCAACACAATGTCATCCAAACATACATGTCAAAACTATACGCATATGTTGTGATCTGCAGTATATATACGCCGTTTCTCCAGAACAATTATAATTGGCAATTAATTTTCATTTAACACTGATAACTTATGCCATGAACTATTTGCTGACAGTGTGAAGTTCTATTTAGTCATAAGATTACATTTATATTTTGGCTCAACATTTCATAGCAAATCCTTTTTTATTTTATACACAATGCAATGGATATTATATGAAAATAAAAGAGTAACTAAAGGTGAAACCTGAATTAGACTAAAAAGACTGTCACAGTTCCAATAAAATAAACATAAATTATATACTAGTAGTTTGTAGTCATTAGATAGAAAAACTTTACTCCTAGCTGAATTGTAAATGCATTATCCTGTCGTCTGCAAAACTCTGCATCCAGTGAGAGTTCTTTACATGTGCTATTTTTAGATTCATTCTCTGTAACTGACAGGCCTATATAGCTGGTGCAATTGAAAAGGCACACCTCCAATCTCTCCCTACCACGGTAGGGAATGTTTCCCTTCAATCAAAACTTAAATTTTCTGAAATGCCATTAAACTCCATGTGTGGGATTTAGTTGAAATTTATTTACACTTAAAGTTAGAATAAACGTTTGCAACTTGTATTTGGAATGTATGTGCATTTGATCACAATTAAAGGTAACGATACATCATGATGCATATTTAAGGGACCAGGCAATATGTATCGGGGAGTCGAGACCGGTGCAAATAAAAATGTTATATAAAATAAAATGTACGTCCCATGGCAAGCAAACGAAAAAAAAGGTATCGTCCATGGTTTATCGTGACAAAAAATATACCTGTCGCATGCCATTTTGCACCATTCCCAATGCCCAGATAAATATTGACTGGTCCATAAGCACCCTCCTTACCAAATGAGGTTTGCTGCAAGCTTGCAGCAAACAATTTTGTTCACCATAACAATTCTCAATTGTTCGCCAATGTTCGCCAATAGCGGTGATGTTGCCGCAAACATTATGGAACCTTTGGCGAATTTGCCGCAAACTCGTCAAAAAGCTATACATTTGCCAGAAACTTTTATTTATTTGGAACGTTCACCATAACATCACCACAAACTTACTTCCATGTGTTTTGGTTCGCCACAACATTGCGACACATTTTACCAATCCGATTATTTTTTTTATTGCACGCCGTAACATCACCACAATATTTTAAATTCACAGACCATCACGACAAACCTGTCCATTCTGATCTGCTGTATCTGAAGACTCTGTTAGTCAAAACATCATCGCAAAACTTAGACTTTATACAGAATTTTATTATTTCAAATAACTTACTACTAAAGTGAAATTTGCATTTTATGTCAAAGGACGTACCGCTTGATCAAGTAATTTAGCCAAGTGTAATTTGTTTCGTGGAACCTTATTTTTAAACATTTATATTTATTTATTTAATTGTGTTCATTGCCATTACCATGTGCAAAATAATATGATCAGTATGAGCTCAATAGGTAGATGTGTGTATATATACGTTTGTTGGTTTGTCTGATTATAAGATATCCAGTGCCTCTTGGACTGCTACAGTTAGTGACATGTCCGTGAAAATGGGAGTAAAGCAGAAATGACAGCACAAGACATCTCCATGAAAATGGAAGTAATGCAGAAATGACAGTGCACATCTCCATGAAAAATTGGAGTAAGGCAGAAATGGCAACGCTCGACATCTCCATGAAAATGGGAGTAATGCAAAAATGACAGCGTTCCGACATCTTCATAAAAATGGGAGTAATGCAGAAATGACAGTGCTCGACATCTCCATGAAAATAGGATTAATGCAAAAATGACAGCGTTCGACATCTTCATAAAAATGGGAGTAATGCATAAATGACTGCACTCGACATCTCCATGAAAATGTGAGTAATGCTAAAATGACAACACTCGACAACTCCAAGAACATGTGAGTAATGCAAAAATGACAACACTCGACAACTCCATGAAAATGGGAGTAATGCAGAAATGACAGTGCTCGACATCTCCATGAAAATGTGAGTAATGCTAAAATGACAACACTCGACAACTCCAAGAACATGTGAGTAATGCAAAAATGACAACACTCGACAACTCCATGAAAATGGGAGTAATGTAGAAATGACAGTGCACATCTCCATGAAAATGAGAGTAATGCAGAAATGGTAGCGCTCGATATCTCCATGAAAACGGGAATAATGCAAAAATGACAGAGTTCCGACATCTTCATAAAAATGCGAGTAATGCAGAAACGACAGTGCTCGACATCTCCATGAAAATGTGAGTAATGCTAAAATGACAACACTCGACAACTCCAAGAACATGTGAGTAATGCAAAAATGACAACACTCGACAACTCCATGAAAATGGGAGTAATGCAGAAATGACAGTGCTCGACATCTCCATGAAAATGTGAGTAATGCTAAAATGACAACACTCGACAACTCCAAGAACATGTGAGTAATGCAAAAATGACAACACTCGACAACTCCATGAAAATGGGAGTAATGTAGAAATGACAGTGCACATCTCCATGAAAATGAGAGTAATGCAGAAATGGTAGCGCTCGATATCTCCATGAAAACGGGAATAATGCAAAAATGACAGAGTTCCGACATCTTCATAAAAATGCGAGTAATGCAGAAACGACAGTGCTCGACATCTCCCTGAAAATGGGATTAATGCAAAAATAACAGCGTTTGACATCTTCATAAAAATGGGAGTAATGCTAAAATGACAACACTCGACAACTTCATGAAAATGTGAGTAATGCAGAAATGACAGTGCTCGACATCTCCATGAAACTAGAAGTAATGCAGAAATGACAGCTTTTAATTCTTAGAGGATTTATTTAAATAATGTCAGTTTATTTAAATTGTGTCGATTTATTTAAATATAGTGAATTTAATTAAATTGTTGCACATTTAGTAAAACGAAGGTCCATTTATTCAAAATTCACAAATAATTATTTAAAACAAAACCGTTTAGTTAAATCGTATGGATATATTTAAATCGTGAGGATATAATCTAAATCGTAAGGATATATTTTAATTTGAGAGCATTTATTTAAATAGTGTCGATTTATTTAAATTGTGACATTTTATTTAAATTGTGTCAGTTTATTTAAATATGGTGCAGTCCATGTTAAATAGTGAAAAAAAAATGTTTTCGAGCTAAATATTTATTTATTTTTACAAATGGCGCACCATTGTTCTATTTAATAATTTCAGTCCACCAGAACATTACAGAGAAAAAATTATGCAAATGAAGTTTGCTGCAAAGTTTTTTAATATGTAAATGTGGTCTGCGGCAAAGTAGCAGCAAACATCACCAAAACATCGCCAGAAAATAACAGCCAAACGTGTTATGCAAATGAAGAGCGCTGAGAAGTTGCGGTGAACATCGCCAGAACCTCATTTCATATTTGTTTGCTGCAACTTTGCCTCATACTTCATTTGCATGGTAAAAGTGTTGCAGCAAACAGTCGTCAGAAGCCTATATTTTTGGTAAGGGGGCTTTCTATGGTCTAAGATCACTGCTTCAATAATTGTAATTGTTTAAAAATTTTGTGTGGGAAAGAATTTGGCTTTAAAATAAGTGTACGTCCCATGGCAAGCAAGCGGAAAAAAGTATCGTCCCATGGTTTGTCGCGACAAAAAAATGTAACTGTTCCATGCCATTTTGCACGGGTCCCAACCCCACAATAAATATTGCCTGGTCCCCAATGATAGCTTAAATCTAGCCTTGGTATTTCATACTGAATTTGGTGGAATTTAAATGCAACTATATTTCATATAAAAAGCATAACTTAAATTTTAATAATATTTATTTATTCAAATTAAATGTAATGGCACATCACATTGCACATACTTTTCATGAATACTTAAAGGTAGTGATATCATATATTGAATTGAATTGCAATTTAATGTAACACTACATCATGTTACACATTTAATGAAATTCAATGCTTAATGTCGTAATTATTTTATATTGGCTTTTATGGCAATTAATTGCAATTACATTTTAACAATAGGTTTCCTATATAGTGCGTAACAATGTAATGACACCTCATGTAGCACTTGTAATGAATATTGAATTGTAGTGATATCTCATATTGAATTAAATGGTATTTAATTGGTATTAAATAACCATGAATATGTACAAGAATTGTATAATATAAATACATAATTGGAACTAAAGCAGTGTAGGGTCTATGCTTGATGAATCTGACTTCACGTTTGTGGGTGAGTTGGGCTACAGTATTATATATTTCGATTCCAACATCAAGACATTCGTTTGAGAGAAATCACATTTTAATTCTGGATGATAAAGTTTTAGCATAATTATTTGAAATGATGATGAATACATACACTTCAGTATAGGGTCCTATTGATATTAGTGACAAGAAATATCTTTAAAAAAGATAGTCGGCGCGTTTGGGGAAGCGCAATGTATAAGTGATTGATGGTCATGAAGTAAAATCATTTTAATAGCGAAATGTAAGGTATATTGTAAAACAATATGTCTTTTATCGGTATTCCCATAAAAGTTGAAACAGCAGTGGCAGTGTGGGGAATTTGAACAAATCAAGTCAGTGCCTTCCATTACGGAAGGCCATTTGTTAAAATAGTCAAAGGGCAATAACCCCGAAAACAAGAGGCCTACGAGGGCCTGGATCGATCTACTGGCAAAGTGTACGCTGTTAGGTGATGCTATATGCAAAATATCAAAGCTCTAATCTTGTGGTTTTAAAAGATAAATATTTTAAATGTATTTTCTAATATTTCTATGTAAAACGTCTGACACCCGGTGAGGGGCTTATTCTGAGCCAAGGGTCACCATTTGTACAACTTGGTAAAGGACCACTATATGATGGTACACGCAAAATATCAAACATGTAGCCCTTGTGGTTGCAGAGAAGAAGATCCGTGTACCTTGAAAAATCACGTGACTAGGAAATCACGGCGATATGTAATTTTTAATAGGGTTTCATTACCAGTTGCCGTGAAAAATTAACGCACTTTGCAAGAAAACAGAATAATTTATTTGCAATTTCAGCATTTCTATTCCTTTCTTCATCTTTTCCGGTCACAACTGAAGTACAGCGTAACAAATCACCTAACGATATACCATTTATCAGCAACTACACTCGATAAACAAATCTACTAGTTTCCTTTGGCCTTGTCAGACAAATTTAGCCAATCAGCATTCAGTTTAATAAATACTGCAGGCTTTCATAATGTCTGTTACAATATCGCTTTCAACTCGAGTCTTGATAGGCTTATAAAGACACACCTCCTGCGAGACCAAAAGCCAGCTTAAACGGCTGGCGCCGAATAAAGTGAAAAACACAATGTATATTTAAATGTTATGACTAGATTTTACATACATGCACATACTCTAGAACTTGAACATGTAATATTAATGGCATCAAGTGTTTCGGACATGCACATAATGTAGGATAGTGTAAAGTATGAATGTAAATGACTACAGCATCAGCATAGAGACAAGTATTAATTCTAAATGTTTAAACAAATATATTATTTGTGATTAAAGTGTATATACTTTACTAACATTACTAAGGTTATGAATTTTCGATGTTGGTTATTATTGTTCGAAATTAGTATTTACATCATTAATAATTACTAATGAATATTGTATACTACAAATATTGACTATTGTTTTCCTTTATCCAATTGTATATCCTACTTAGCTTATTATTGCTAAATCATTCTAATCCATTGCTAATTTTCACACCTTCGCTAAGACAGTTGGAGAAGCAGTTATAAACACAGTAGGTGGTGATGTATGTATCCATGGGTTATTTAAAGTTAATTACATAAACATCTTGTCTCAGTATAAAATAGTTATACCATATATCGGATCTAACATCTCATATATCGGATCTGACATCTATAAATGTTTCATGGGTTCAGCACACACACACTGTCTCAATGAGAATGGTATGTGAACCATATTACACTAAAACACTAACTAACAAAGTTGTTTGTGCGCTACGGAATAAACTTAACATTGAGACAATGCGATTTAGAGTATGACAGAAAGGGGATCCCTAAAGAGATTGAACTTGAACTCTACTAAATATATTAATAATAATATAGTTTAAATCTACTAAATAGTTTATTATCTAGATATCGTGTTATGCATGATAAAAATCGAACAAACATGAATATGTGCAAGTACTGTATAAATGTATTGGAAATAAAGCAGTGTAAAGTCTATGCTTAGATGAATCTGACTTTGTGCGTGAGTTTGGCTACAGTATTACATATACATATTTCATATAAAATTGCAGTTTAAGCGAAATTTAAGCGCACAGTCCAGGGTTTCCTGCCGCAGCCAAAATTCCATTAAATTTTTTATAAAATTGGAGTTCAAAGAAATATAAAAAGATCGGACAGGGAAAGTAGCATTCAAGGAGGACAGTAAACCTCAAAACACAGAAACAAACACGCAAACAGACAAACAAGAAGGCAAAAGCAATAATAAAAGCAAACGACATCACAAACACAAAAAGGGTTGACAATAGTGCTACCGCCTTGGAACGATCAGTGGCAAAGTAGGCCACTGGGGGTTTAAACCGGTTCTAGGGTGCACCAAACCTCACACTTACCCTACTGTCATCCCATTAAAACAGGACAGTGTAAATAAAGAGATCCCCGCCATGATCTAATCTCTAACCAACAATGCAGCATTAATAGGCAATATAAGTAAAACACAAATATGCTCGTGTAAATATAATACAAAAAAAACAATAGCCTAGAAAGACACAATGAAGGTACTCAATGACCTTGCAGAAGCCAGAGCAGTAAGAGAATAAACCATTAACGGCCGACAAGAAAGATCATGGTCAAACACCAAACGCCACCGTCCCAATGGGCTTTAGGTAGGCATCATCATAGGGTCCACAGCCTGTCCGGTCATAGTACAATTAAAGAGGAAAGCATAGTGGCGAACTGTAAAAGGGATCACCACCAAGCATGCAGTACGTTGCAAAATTAAAGGGTCATAACCTCTTTTGATAAACTTTTTAACAAGTTTAACAAAGGTAGTATGAAAGTGATCATGACCTAGAATCTTACGAAGTTTATAAATCACATCACCATAGAAGTCAGGTTGTGATAGTCCTTGTCGCAGAAGAGTTTTAACTAATAGACTCATAATAGTTAATTTGGAGAGTAATACCATTCTGCGAAAAGCGAAATAAGGGCCAAGTAGTATTTATTATATAATAATATTTATTTATTATATATTATTATATTTATTTATCAACATAAACAGGTTGGAATTGTTTTTGAACAAAGTCAATTTGGGGGTTAAACCAGGTTCTTGGATGCAATAAAGAAATCCCTGCCAGGCTATATCCTCTAACCAAATATGCAGACTTAATATGCAATTGAAGTATAACACAAATATGATAATGTATATATGAATATAAAAAACAAAACAAAAGCATGGAAAGCCATAAAGCAAGTACGCATTTACTTGGCGGATGCCAGAGCAACAAGAGAATAAACCATTGAAGCATCAAAGATTACCAAAGACGTATGGTCAACTTTTCGTGTTCGTGTTCAAATCATTTCTCATTGCAGCCACTGGTAGGCAAGACAAATGAATCTGAGGATTTCGTTTTAGCTTTTTTGAAGTAAATCACAAGATACAATTTTTGACATTTATCAGTCTAATGTTTTAATTCATATATCATACTTGGTATTTGTGTATATCTTTCATTTAACGAGATACATTTGCGTACTTCAATTAAAAATCTGATTTCTGGCAAAGATACGTTGATAAAAACACACACTGAAGCATGTTTAATTGTATAATTATCTTATAAATCGTGTTGTAACGAAAACATATTTTGTATATATATCATGTATATATATTTCAGTTGTATGACCAGAAACCGTTATTGGACCACTGGTACTGAAATCAAAAACATGTTATCTAGAAATCTAATGTTACAGGTGCCTTTAAAATCAAAATACACATTGTTTTTAAAATAACATATAATATATTGTTTTTTGTTGTTGATGAAATATGTTTATTCCAAATTCGTGAATAATAATTGCGAATTAAGTATTTAGAAGTGTAACACCTAGTGTATAATGTTCATACACATACCTGTTTTGAGACAAACACATACTCTGCATTATGTCAGTCACATACCAGATGGCCATTTTAATAAATCAGTTGTGTTTCTTCAAAACTATGAACAGAAATGAAGAGCAATATCCCGAGCCTGACTCACAGTTTGTCGGATGCTATTATTTGACAGGTCATGCAATAATATTAATAGTATTGATTAGTTATAGACAGATCTTAAACGTGAATACAGTTTTATGAAATTTAGACATGCTAACTATTGCATTTTCATCAACATTATAACATAAAATAATAAAATAATGAAATTCATGGACAATTTAATAAACATTATTGTCATTGTGTGTTGTTACAAAGCAGTAATTTATTTAAAACAGGATACGTTGACACTAACAAACACGCAATCATTGCGTCCTGAGCCTCGACCATTAATGTTAATTTCGACCGATCGATGTATCATGTTTTCTTCAAGATCATACAGAGTATCTCGCAATTAGAGGGTTGGGTGGGGAGAATATAAGAATATTTATGGGTTTCTCATGAGGATCGGGAATTCCAACTGTAACAAATACAACTGTCATTGTTGATATCAGCGTGCGATCTGTATCTTCCCCCATGTGTAAGATCAGGCTTTCCATCATCCATGTAAGACACGGATAACCTTATACGGTATGCAGGTAAATACACTGCTAACGCAAGGTCCACTCATGAAGCACTGCCAGGGTCAATCGAGACCCGTTCTGGCATTTGCTAGCGTAGCATTGTTTGCGACCAGTATGGGAGCAAAGTAATAGTTCATGTAATCGAGACCCTTTCTGGCATTTGCTAGCGTAACATTGTTTGCGACCAGTATGGGAGCACATTAATAGTTCATGTATCTTGTTTCACCATTTATAAATAGTGTATCATTATTTGTATAATTCTGTATCGTAATCATCAATGGTCATTTGCAAATCTCAAAACTTAATTAAACGTATTCAAGCAGTTGCGTTTATTTATATGCAATCCCTCTTTTGTGGGTAAATAATACATATCTGTGTTTAAATCAAACCTATATGCATTTATATGAATCGTAGTGGTGAGACTACCTGTACATTCAAGGATTGCCGAATTACTGATTAAATACGTTATGTATTAACATAAACATAACCACAGCTCCACAAACTATTCGAAGTTTACTGAACAATAAATGTACATTGGTTAAAAATGCGACTGTCAGTAGTTTGTTAAAACATTTGCCTAATATGTTTGGCTGTAGTCTGCATTGCCCCGTGTAAAGGAGTTTAACTCGTTTATATATTATTGTTTTAATTAAATACGCATTTTAAGCAAGATAATAGTTTATGTGTTTAAACTAAATAAATGCACGCATTAATTTATTGAGTTAGGAACTCTGTGTAAATCGAAGAAACAGTGTACATACTTAAAAGTAGACGCAAAAGCCGTACATATTATATAGCATTTACATTAGCATTCATATACACCGGTCCTCCAAAAACACGCCTTCAAAACACACAACAAATTTATTATTACAAAGCAGCTACAATACAAAGAAGCTACAATACAAACGAGCTACAGTACAAACGAGCTACAATACAATAAAGCAACAATACAAAGGAGCTACATTGTAAGGAACGTGGGTACGTTTACAGACACATACAACATAATGTGTACATTTCTTTATATGTCTATCAAGAGCAAAGACCGGCATGTATTACTTTATATATTAAATATGTTAAATAACGATTTAATGACAAGTATTTTGCTATTCTGGAAAGGATTATCGGCTTATTTGCAAACATGAAATCTTTACTTTATATAAATAAATTCGAAAATCAAACAGAGAATATAACAGAACGTAGTCTATCCAAAATACACATTAAAACAAATGTATAACTTGGTATCTTATTATTGTCTAATATCTTCCTGATATTATGTAATTTGCAATGTATAAGAATCCCATTGGAAATAAGCCAAACTGATTTTATGGACCATCTTTAGGTAAAGATACATATATTATTTCGGTATAGTTAACATGTTTCTAACATGTTTCTAAGATATATTATCTGATGCTAATGATTAACATTGATAAATATGTGGTACATTATATGTGATATCATTTTGAACTTGTATGCTTATTATAAAACTGTGATTATTGTCTATATATGTATATTTAACCAGAAATAAAATGAAATGAAATTTAGTTTAGTTTAAACATATTTATTTTACATCGATTGCGAAACAAGTTCTTGCAACTTAGATTAATCATTTTCGATGGATTCCTGGGTAGAACCAGTACTAAGCAATGTGAATTAATTAATGAAATGTAGATACAATATTTGATATCAAGTATAGTATTTTCACAAATTTTCATTTGGTACATTATGACTTGCAGTTGGATGAATTCGTTGGAAAATAATTGAAAACACTAAGCTATAAAAAAGATTAGGTCAATGACATTAGTTATGTATTTTATATGTATAACAAAAAAAAGTAACAAAATATATGAGAAAACATGGTCCTATAGAAATCACAGAACTCAAACGCAATGGCACCGTTGGTCCTCACTGCACCACAAGAGCAAATTAAGTTAAAATATTTTGATTTTTTTTCAAAGATGGCCGACCAATAGTTCTTAAATCGATTTTGTGTACATAAACTTTTTATTTTGGTTTTGTTTTTGTTTTTATTTGTCTTAATACCCGACATTAACAACTCATCTAGTGCTGAAGACTGTGTTACACATTTCGGAAATCTTTGTGGTTGGTAAGGTTGCTTCTCCGAAGCATACGTGATATATTTCTATAACTGAATGACATGGGCCCGTTTTATTAAATAATACGACAATGTTGATCGTAAGTCAATTTCTTAAATGCATTACTGTGAATAACACTTTACAAATAAACGTGATTTAATTTTATTTGCTTTTAAATAAGCTATTTCTGCACTGCCTGCACAAATCATTAGGTGTAACCAAGTGGGCGATTTTAAAAATGTCTACAGGGCCCAGGTAACTAATAAGCAAACCATATGCAGCGTTACACGGAAAAGGTTATAAGTTCAACAGGAAGAGTAGCATTCACAGAATACAGTCACTCCAACACGTATTAAAAAGTACCTCACAAACACATTCAGTAAAAAAGCATATCACAAAAATATAAGGGTTGACAACAGGGGTACCGCCTTGGAACGGTCAGTGGCAAAAGGGATCACCGGGGAGTTTAAACCGGTTCAAGAGTGCACCCCGCTGAGTTAAACCCTTACATTAGAGAAAGCGTAGATAGGTGTTATAAGAAAATACACAGAAATGTTCATGCATATAATATATAAAGCAATAAGTTAAACCTAAGCAGCTAATCTGATATGTACTCGATGTCTTGTCCGAAGTCGGAGCATCAAGTGGAAAACGGATTGAAGGACATTCATCAAGTGGTACCCGTCTTAAAGGGTTTAGAAACACGTTGTCATAAGAGTCCACCACCCGTTGGGTCTTTGCACAATCAAAGTGGAAAGCGTAGTTGCACACTGTAGAAAGGTTCACAACTAAGCATAGTGCGCCGCAGAATACTTCGGTTGTAACCTCTGTTTATAAATGTTCTAATAATTTTAATAAATAACTCATGAAAATTATCACGACCGATAATCTTCCTAAGGTTGTAAATCACATCTCCATAAAAGATGGGTTGTGATAAACCTTGTCGCAGAAGTGTTTTACGATTGCTATTGTATTTGTCGAGCAGATCAATGTTACGATAATAAAACTTAGGAAATGCCTTACGTAACTTATGGTAACGGTAATTCCCTGTTAGAGGAATCTTTCGGTAATGTTAAGATTACGAAGGTTGAAGTCCTCAACACGGCTACAAGCTTTGGCAAAACGAATTAACTGAGAAATAAACACGCCATAAGAAGCAGTATTGGGGATGTCCCCATCCAAATGTGGATAATTAACAGTAGCGTAATCATCTCTCATATCATTAATTTTAGTTATCACTACTCCATTTTCAACAGAAAAATGTAAATCAAGAAAACGGAGCGATATAATCCAAAACGTTAGCTTTATTGAGTTTTTGTTCTGAAACGTTAGCTTTATTGAGTTTTTGTTCTGAAACGTTAGCTTTATTGAGTTTTTGTTCTGAAACGTTAGCTTTATTGAGTTTTTGTTCTGAAACGTTAGCTTTATTGAGTTTTTGTTCTGGAGGATAAATGTTAAGAACCATAGAAGAAAATAAAGTATTATCCAAATTAAGTATATCATCCAGATAGCGTGATGTGTTATTCAAAGCGTCGATGACATCAGCTTGTGTATCTGAAGAAAGTCCTAACAAAAAGGCACGTTCGTAGCAATATAAAAAACAAATATGCGACAAGGGGTGCACAGTTAGTACCAATAGGAATGCCAACGGATTGCAAAATAACGGTATTATAATAAACGGTATGCAAATAAACGGTGTGTCCAAACCTGACAAAAATGTTGTCTAATAAGAATGATAGTGGTTTACAGATTTGTTGTCAAGTCCATAAAGTGTAACAGTCGGGATCACTGTTGGTAAGTTGTTACAGGCTAAAAAAGTAGTTCACTGTCGAACGTTTTTATATAAGACCTATTAGTTTTTCTTTTATCAGGTTATGCGTTAAAGTAGTGTAACGTGTAGAAAAGTAAATAATGATGACACTTGAAGTAGGTTACGTAGTTCGTTAGGACGGTTTTAATAAAAATAGACAAAAATATCCGACAGGGAAAGCAGCATTCAAGGACGACAGTCAACCACAAAACACAAAAATAAACAGGCAAACAGACAAACGAGAAGGCGAAAGTAATAACAAATGCAAACGACATCACAAACACAAAAGAGTTGAATCTCACAATCTCGGAGAGAACATTAATATATCCAACGACACACACAGGTCTCACACCTCTATTTTCTCCCCTGAAAGAGACAAAAGGAAAACAGAAAATAATTCTACACACATTCAGCTAGATAGTGTGGCTAACTGTTTATAGTATTGTTTTAAATTACTGATTGTGGATATACTTAAGTTTAATCCAACAACAGTGTATATTGCCCATCTCTGAAACCCAGATGTTGGAAAAGACTGTACAGTAACGCTATGGGAAAATTAATGGTGGTGTGAGACCTACTGCAACATCATAATAACATTTTGAACTTGATGCAATTTCAGTTCATGCAAATTAAAGCAAACAGTTTTTGAAATATTCATTTTTATTATTGACACATTCTTATACATAAATAAGCGCTGTAGTATGCACTGCATAAGACGATATAGACGAGTTTATCAGTCCAGAAACGTATTAAGCAAGTAAGTTATATCGGTACATGTTATCATTTGCCTTAATGAAGGCAAGCCATACATCATTGATTGTCGAGCTATTTGTCTAATGGAAACCCTTGAGATAGTTTAAATGCATTGCACAGAACACACGATCGTGTTTTGTTTTAATTCGAAGTTCAGACGAACATTTTAAAAGATGTGATTTTAAATTGCCCGCACAGTCATGCTAATACTCAGAACAACAGCCGTGTTTGTTTGAGAGATCTTAGCATGAATTATATATATAAGAAGACAAATATTGGGACTAAAATGCATTTTGACATAAACATGCAATTGGAAGTATCAACATTCAAATCCCACCTCCGCCCTATGTTGTTAATGGGTCAAACTTCCACACTCTAGTGGTGTACGTGAGTCTGCAACAATGTTTTAGAGAATACTTGTCAACTATGTAATACTGATACTATAGCATGGCTCTGGATTTACGTACCAGTTGTATATCAGAATATTAAATGTATTAAGCGACTTACATGTTCTACTGTATTTCTCTTGATTTTCCTTTACAAATGAAAGACATAATTCATTGATTGTGACACTATACGTCTACCGGAGACCCGTTATGATAGCAACTCAATCATCTTGCACTGATAGTACCAAAGAAGCATTAGGCAGGAAATTCATGCAAATGGTCGTTTACTGTTACAGTCACTTTTAACAATATTTCAGTAATATCACGAAGGCGTCTTTAGCTGTCATCTCAATCCTAGAACTACGATGTATATGCTGAACGTTAAGCAGGTGAACTTCTTATTGCCAGTCTTTGGTATGACCCGTCGGCGGTTGAACCCATGACCTACTCAAAAGAGGCGGACGCACTATGGTATACAGAAGCAGTTATAAACGTAGTATGGACAGCGAAAACGGCGTTACTACTTCCGGAGAATTTAAACTGATTGATAAATCACGTGTTTTCATTTCGACGTTATCACACATTAATAGCCTCCTCTAAATTACGTACATGGTGTTCAAGGTAATAGAAGCACGGCTGGAACTTCACTTCAAATAATATACTATAGTGTTACACTGACATATTTGAAATATGTATATTTCTTATGTTCCAAAATACCATGTCAATGCCACTAACCACATGTTGGTTTCGGCAAAATGACGTTCAGAGTATGTGTGAAATGAAATAAACGTAACGCAATATACAGATCACAATTTGGTTTATATTGTATAATCCAAGAAGGTTGCAGACAATGACTACGACTAATGTAACACTCCGACACAAATTCAATTTCCCAGACAAAACGCGGGTTCGTAGCATTGTGCAGCGAATACAATAATAATGCGATTTCGCACTTTTTGCAAAAGTGCTCACATCGATTGACAGCTGTCATGTGTTTGCTTCTGCGGGAATTTTAGACAAATAGCCTATATTTTTGATATACATGTACTCACCACAGAACAAAATGTGTTCTATTATATTACACATTACATTGATATCCTAAACATGCAATCTAATAAAATATGGATAGCATAAGCGGCTCGTGTCTCTTAGTGGTTGACAAATAGCCCTTCATAATTTAAATGTATGAATACACCATCATGGGTAGGCAGTTTGTCTTCATTGATTTACTGGAAACATGTAAATGGGGCTTAGATATGAAATATGATCTGTGGTGGTATTTGTCCTCAATGAGTTACTGAAAACACGTAAATCCTCATTGAGTTATTGAAAACATGTAAATGGATTTTAGATGTGAATATACGATCTATGGTGGTATTTGTCCTCATTGAGTTATTGAAAACATGTAAATGGATTTTAGACGTGAATATACGATCTGTGGTGGTATTTGTCCTCACTGAGTTGCTGAAAACAAACGAGTAGTTCCTCGTGGGTTTAAGGCATGAATTGACAATTTGTACTGATCTAGTTGCTGGAAACATTCTGATAGCGCCACGTGGGTTTAAGGTATGAGTAAACAATCTGCATTGGACGTGTGTCAACCTTGATTCGCTGTAAAATATAAAATATAATTATCTTTTCTTACTTATGTTGCGAGAAAAATAAAGTTATTTATTAGTTTAAAATATGGATACATGGAAGAATTTGAAGTGTGTCCTCATTGATTTGGAAACATGTAATTGGTCCCTCATTTCCTGTACGACTTTTATAGTTCTTTTAAGGAATATACTCATCGGAAGATTTTTCTCACGGAGTTGCTAAAACTGTTAAATAGTCATGATATACGGTACTCTGAATCAGTACTTTGTCCTCCCTGAGCTTCTGGGAAATGTTAAATATTCCCTCTAGATTTAGAGTAAAGACATACCTTCTGAATCCGTAGTGTGTCCCCTTTGAGTTGCTAAAGAATGTTAAATAAAATGTCCGTCTTAATTTAAGGTATAGTCGACACACCCTCTGAATTAATAGTTTGTCCTTTCTGAGTTGCTAAAACCTGGTAAATATTATCTTATGTTTGAAGATATGGATATACCCACACAATAAGTAGTGTGTATCCTCTCAGTTTTCTCATCCTGTTAACTATTCTTGCATTATTTATACTCTATATCAGTAGTTTGTCTCATCTGAGTCGCTGAAAACTGTTAAATAGGTGCTCCTATTTAGGATATGGATATACTCTCTAAATCAGTAGTTCGTCCTCTCTAAGTTGCTGAACACTGTTACATATTCTCCTGTAATGTACTCTATAAATTAGTACTCAGGACTTCAGGTATTGAACCGAATCATAAAGCACAGAGCCTGCGAAATTTGGTGCTTTTGTAACCTTTGATCGTAGATAAGATAAATTGATTTTATGACTCGTAGCAAATAGTAAACACACCTGTAGCAGTTTCAAGTGGCATTGTTAATCGCATATAGTGACATAATGGCTGTAAACTTAAGCACTGTTCAAACAGTAAGTTGTAAAAACTTAAGACGGCACATGACATAGTATCATATACGCTTGATGTTAATTTAAACATTGCCATATGTCTTCTTAAAGGATTAAATATTCATCAGGTACACTATATAAATTATAAGTATGGTTCGAAACAAAAACAAGTACAGAAGTACAGCGGTCGCGTCAGTTTTAAATGTGCCCGCATAGCATAATCATGTCTCCATTTCGTGATATTTGTTTTGTACTACAGTTGTTGTCAAAACTGAATTAAGTCCTTTTCTGTTTGTTTTGTTGTTGTTTGTATGTAATATCTACATCACGTGGTGTATTATTTTTCATTTCCACCGATTTCTTTGCTTTAAACGACATTTCATCAATATACCATATATGGTAAAAATGAGCTTTGACGTCATCGTTCAAAGATAGCCACCTTCATTTGTGTTTCTTTGCAAGTTTTCATTAGGTCATTCCTCCTTTATTTTCATGCCATTTTGATAATTCTTTCAGCTTTTTTCAAGTTTTTCAGAGTCCTTTAAGTAATAGATAGAGTCTGGTCTCAGCGAGTTGGCTTATTTAAACACCGAGATGGGCGTAGCCCATCGAGGTGTTTAAATAACCAACGAGCTGAGACAGACTCTATCTCTTTTGTAGCATGGTGTACTGAGTAACACTGTGGCGTCATAGTGACCGTACTCTAAATTCCAATATCCGGTAGTTGTAGTACGGTAAAGCCACGCCCCTTTAGTTAACCTGAATTAAACGATGTAATGCTCTGCATTCATCAAAGGAAATGTCACCGACCATGCTACAAAATAAAATAGTTTGAAAATAGTGCATCAACCCCTTTAAAACTCGAATGTTTTTCTAAGCTCTGGAATACATAATGACAATAATTTAGGATGGAACTATAACAGTATGCATTTGATAATAACCCGCTACATTGGGGAGATGTGTAGAAGAGCGTGCACGGTCACAAAGAATGCACACACTGTCAGCTGATTATTAATTTTCCGAGTTATTTAATACTAAACGTGATCATGAATAGTTGTTTCAAAGAGAAGTCATTACCTCTTACATGTAATATTGCGCAATTTGTATACATTAAACAGTAAACAGTATTACGTAATCATTTCGATATTTATCTGCTTTAGTCTGAATAATAGCAAGCAATTAACTATTGAGATAAAGTGTCAAGCTAGGATCTTTACAACTACATAGTTTCCTCTGTATTCAAATCCTTTCTTCTTTTATATTCGTGTCTGTCACCTTGCCTCTTACTTATCTTTAATTTCTGTTTGTTTCGGTTATTATTTCTGTTGATTGTGGTTCTCGAATGCTACACTTCCTGTTCGACTTTTATATATACTTTTAACATTGTTGTTTCATATATATGCTTAATATCGTTTATTGGTACAGAGCGCACTATTTCAATAATGTGTAAGATATACGAAGCACAGGTCAAACGACGCCTCAGAAAGTATACTAATCTGTTTCATTTTCTCGTATTGCCATGTATTGTAACACTAGCTCATTTTAGTTTCGCTAATAAACATAACACACTATACAATATTTGCTGTATATTGCATAACCCCGAGAAATTCGCAGACAATGACTACATTTATGTACCACTCCGATACAAATTCAATTCCCCAGACAAGACGCGTGTTCGCAGAGGTGTCCAGCGCATACAATAATAATGCGATTTTGCACACTTTGTCAAAGTGCTCATCGATTGAAAGATGTCTTGCGTTTGCTTCTTTTGGATTTGAAGACCAATAACGTATGTTTGGTATATCCTCACCACAAAATCAAATATATTCTATTATATTAAACATGACATTCATATCAGCCTATTTAAATACGTATTCGGTAAGCGGTCGATGTTCCTTATTGGTTAGGCAGTAGCCTGCCATGGGTTGAGTGTATGAATATACCCTCTGCGTAGGTAGTTTGTACTATCTGAGTTGCTGGAATCATGGACATTCTCTAAGTATATTAATATACGACCCGAATGTGTAGTTTGTCCTCATTTTGTTTATTCATGTGACTTTTTCCGCCCTGATTTGCTAGAATCAGGTAAACTGTTTGTCCTCAATGAGGTGCTGGAAACATGGAAATAGTTGCGCATATTAGGCCTATATTGGGCTTTTATGAACATAATTGTTATTGATGTAAGCCGTTATTGAGAGTGCTTCATATACATGCATTTACATGTATATGATGAGGTGTATTCTATATAGCATTCGTGGTAATACATTGATAGTACATTGATATGAACTAAACATATACTCTTCGGAGAAAAACATTTAACATTAATTTTGTTCCATAACATTTACCGCGTTTTTGATGCAGCTTATGTTTGCTGATTAATTGGCATTTTGGCATAAATATATGTGTTCATCAAATATAGTACTTGAATTTGAATGGATTATGATTTAAATAATGTTCGAGCTTTATATTACCGCTGGTATGTGTGTTATGTCGCTTGCATGAACATACATCTTTGGCTTTTAGTTGAATGTTGTGTATTTGAAGGCGTATTGATTATGTGTATAGGATGTTTTCGTTCAATTCGTTTGGCCATAATTGATCATTTTAAACGTTTCCTTTATATACCTATCTTCATCTGCAGCGAAATCAACTAAATTTCGTAATTACTGAAGTTATAGCCACCCCATACTTTTAAAACGCGCGAATGCAACTTGTATATATCCAAAAAAGAAAAGCATGTTAACCAGCATATAAAAAATAGCATGTGATACATACATACATAAAAGGAAATAAATTGATATGGACTGTGTAGATCTAAACTACATATATATCTACAATACATATAAAAGAGTCGAACAGAAAATGCATCTGTCACAGAACACAGTAAACCCCAAAACACGCAAAAAGACAAACACGAATGGCAATGTTAATAACGAATAATGAACACAAAAAGGGTTGACAATAGGGCTACCGTCGCTGCGGGTTAAAACAAGGTTCTAGGGTGCACCAAACCTCACACTTACCCTACTGTCATCCCAATAAAATGGGACAGTGTAAATAAAGAAATCCCCTCCATGAACTTTTCTCTAACCAACAAGGCAGCATTACTAGGCAATATAAGTAAAACACAAATATGCTCATTTATATATAAATACAAAAAACAATAGCCTAGAAAGCCACCAAAAAGGTACTCAGTGGCTTGGCAGAAGCCAGAGCAACAAGAGAATAAACCATTGAGGGCACGACAAGACAAGATTGCAGACACACATCAAACGTTACCGTCCTTTAGACGTTATCATTGTGTCCACAGCCTTTTCGGTCATCGCACAATTAAAGAGGAAAGCATAGTGGCAAACTGTAAATGAGTCCACCACCAAGCATGCTCTGCTAGGGACATAACTTATTTTGATAAACCCTTTTAACCAGTTTAACAAAGATAATATGAAAGTGATCATGACAAAGAAACTTACGAAGTTTGTAAATCGCATCACCATAGAAGTCTGGCTGTGATAGACATTGTCGCAAAAGAGTTCTTAAATTAATTTTATATTTGGAAAGAAAATCAGGGTTACGATAATACAATTTTGCAAAGGTTGTACGAATGGTAACGATCACCCTGATGCAGTAGCTTTTTAGTTATACAAAGATTTTGAATATTAAAGTCCTCAACTCGAGTACAAGCTCTAGGAAAACGAATAAATTGAGACACATAGACCCCATAAGAAGTTGCTCGGGGAATGTCCCCATCTAAATGGGGATAATTAACATTATTAAAATTAAAATCATCTCTCTTGTTGTAGATTTTGCTAATTATTTCACCATTTTCCATAGGGAGATGTAAATCGAGAAATGAAGCTTTAATATCAGAAATATTAGCTTTATTAAGTTGAAGTTTTTTAGGAAATATATTATTAACTATAGTAGAAAAGGCAAGGGTTGTCAATGTTCAATATGTCATCCAGAGACCGACGGATGTCATTAAAGGCTTCAATGCCTGGGTATCAGCTGCAAGACTCAGAATGAAATCGCCTTCAAAACAATATAAAACAAATCTGGGACATCGGGTGCACAGGTCGTACCCATAGGGATACCGATTTGTCTATAAACGGTAGTTCCATCCCTGACGAAAAATAGTATCTAATAGAAAATTAAGTGATGCACTTACTTCATTGCAAACAGTATGAGAGTGGACGTTTGGTTCACATTGTTTATTTGTCCAAACTGCCGTTAGTAAAAAACGCTTTAATTTTGTTACAGGCCAAAAATGTATTTTTTTCAATTATAAACGCTTTTTGAATGAGAGCAATATGCTTGTCTTTGATAAGGTTGTGGTAAAGTTGTGCATAATGTAGAAAAATCATAAGTACTTATAGGTGCAGCTTGGCGTTTATTGCAAATTGTATCAGGAATGTCGCCTGAATTTGTAATAGACCAAAATAAATTAATCCCCAAGATTTCATAAGCTTTAGCACAGTATTGTCCCAGTAACGTGATCTTTAACGGCAGTAAGACAAGATGTTAAAGGTTTGGAGTTATTTGTAGTGGTGCAAGAACTAGAATTGGAAATAAAACGGGTTTTATATGGTTGTTTGTGTCATTTGGGAATAAAGTACATCGTTGTAAGTCTGTTATGCTTTTCGTCTATTCCGGCCGTGAAAATCTTGCACTGAGTGATATGCGTCGAAACAACAGTATCTTCAGTAGATTGCACTGGAGTATACAAATTAGTACTCCCGAGTTCCTGAGATGAAATATTGACGTAATGAAGGCGTCAAACAATCATTATATTATTAGCTGCTTTATCAGCAGGAACTGAAACAAACTTATTACGAAATGCCTGTATTCCAGATTTTAAATTACGAAATACTTAGGTCTAAGTGTGGGGGGGAGGGGGGGGGATGTTAAAAATAGTATTCTTCCAAGTAGAAAGATAGTTAGTGTCAGCATGTTCTCTACGCCACCATTTACGTTACTAAAAGCCTCAATGGCTTGGGCGATCTGACCAGGATATGCATTAAAATCAATCAAAGACGGCAATCTATATTTCGGACCTTTAGGCAACATATGCCGAATACTTTTATCTATAATATCAAAATTACCAGTAATAGCATGACCGGCCGGAGAATAGCAAAATTAGATGTTCTACACTCGCATTCCTTAGGAGTGTTATTTACTATATCCGACACTATGTTGTTATAGTTGAAAAAATATTTCAGAATTTTGAAATATTTAGGATAAGAATCAACAACAAGATTGTCTCGAAAAATACTTGTTATTAAGATAAAGCATGTATATCTTTGAATTATGGAAGTAGTGTTATACAAAGGATCTGTTCGAATGAACATTTTATCTGCTTCCTGTAAGTGAAGAATTGGGGAGAGAGGCGAAACAAGAAAGCATCGAATGCTTTCCAGACTGTTTAAAAACAGTAAATCAGCGACTGACATAGTAATACGTGATTTTCGTTTGATGTTACCATTACGTCTACAACCATGAGACCTAGATTTACGCTTTCGAATGGAAAATATAGCAAAAATGTCAAGATAAGGCTCCTTCAAATATTTCCTTGTCAATAAATGTGGAAATGGTGTGTGCAAAAAAAGAAGGATAGAAATATCGGACAGGGAAGTTTTTTTCATCCACTTTAGTTCTGCTGTATGTCTAGCTTTTATTTAAAAAAAATTGTTTGCATCATTATCATCAATGATATATTCAACAGGTTGAACAGTGACATTACTAAACTATGACCTGACTGACAAAAGTTTATGAAGCACTCATCTTCCTATTAGATAATATTTTCGTCAGGTATGGAACCACCGTTTATAGACAAATTGTTGGTATCCCTATGGGTACGAACTGTGCACCACTTATCGCAAATTTTAATTTATTTTACTATGAAAGGGATTTCATGTTGAGTCTTTCAACAGATACCAAGGCAGATGTTATTGAAGCCTTTAATGACACATCTCGGTATCTGGATGACATATTGAACATTGACAACCCTTTCTTTCCAACTATGGTTAATTATATTTATCCTAAAGAACTTCAGCTTAACAAAGCTAATATATCTGACAATAACGCTTCTTTTTTTTATTTAGATCTCTCGATTGAAAATGGTAAAATAATTAGCAAAATCTATGACAAGAGAGATGATATTTAATTTTGACATTTTGTTAATTATCCCCACTTGGATGGGGATGTTCCCCGAGCAACTTTTTATGGGGTGTATGTGTCGCAACTTATTCCTTTTTCTAGAGCTTGTACTCGGGTTGAGGACTTTAATATTCGTTATCTTTGTATAACTAAAACGTTATTAAATCAGGGTTACCGTTACCATAAACTTCGTAAAACCTTTGCAAAATTTTATTATCGCTTTCATACTATCTTTGTTAAACTTGTTAACAAGTTTATCAAAAGAGGTTATGACTCTATCAGTTTGCAAAGTACTGCATGCTTGGTGGTGGACCCTTTTACAGTTCGGCACTATGCTTTCCTCTTAATTGTACGATGACCGGACAGGCTGTCGACCCAATTGACGCCTACCTAAAGCCCACTGGGACGGTGGCGTTTGATGTTTGTCTATGATCTTTCTTGTCATGCCCTTAATGGTTTATTCTCTTACTGCTCTGGCTTCTGCCAAGTCATTGAGTACCTTCATTGTGGCTTTCGAGACTACTGTTTTTTGTATTATATTTACACGAGCATATTTGTGTTTTACTTGTATTGCCTATTGATGCTGCCTTGTTGGTTAGAGATGAGATCATGGAGGGGATTTCTTTATTTACACTGTCCTGTTTTAATGGGATGACAGTAGGGTAAGTGTGAGGTTTGATACACCCTAGAACCGGTTTAAACCCCCAGTGGCCTACTTTGCCACTGACCGTTCCAAAGCGGTAGCCCTATTGTCAACCCTTTTGTGTTTGTGATGTCGTTTGCATTTATTATTGCCTTTGCCTTCTTGTTTGTCTGTTTGCGTGTTTGTTTCTGTGTTTTGTGGTTGACTGTCCTTCTTGTATGCTACTTTCCATGTCCGATCTTTTTATATTTCTTGGTACATGTACAGGTAATTCTTTAACTTTCTGGGATTACCTATAATCACGCTCACGGAATCGAACTTTTAAGGAACAACCTGTTTCTCCAACATTTTGTCTACCAAAAAGAGGTGCATTTTAAGTCAAAACATAAATGACGTGAGAAGTACGTCAATCAACATTTGAAGCTAGACATATATTAAATGTTCTACCATTAACCGTTGATTTAATGGTGCACTTGCAAAATAATTATCGCAACAAATGCACCTCTTAGCATTGCACTTACTTATAGAAGCAAGTATTAAATGATGTCTGACTGGAGACGTTACTTACGTACTATTTTCTCAAAACACCTGTTAAGGAAACGTTAGAGCCGTTATTAAAAGTCCTGGTAAAAGTAATGGAAGAAACATGGAATGAAGTTGCTGAATGAAAATTTAAAAGTGTAAGACGTACAAATGGCTTAGATCTAAGAAATGTAGAGTTATTATGTGCAGTTTGCATAGATGACACAGAGTTTAACCGAAGAGGAGAATTATTTGAAGTTTGAGGTTTGATAAGAAAATGAAATTGTTTAGATAATCTAATTATACAATTATGTATCAACCACATGACATAACTAAGGAGATGACAAAGTGAAACAGTGTACGATTTACAGAACACAGTTCTCGAAAATAGACATATTATAAAAGAAGTAAGAAGATGCAATATTCCAAATTTATGCGTAAGGCATAGAATATATACAAGAGATTACCTCCTTCAAATCGTAATTAGCATACAAGGAAATGGGGGAAGGTTAAACTGGCTTCTATAGTTATTATAATTACTGTTTTGTCAATACATCAATCTCAAATAATTGTGAGTGTCAGGTTGTGTTAGAAAGAGAACCGTTCTGAGAACTTCTAGCAATAATAGTGCGCTAGAAACTACGAACACACGCTGGTACATTAAACTATGACACCAGGCTTACAAACCATACAAGAACATAATGACACCCCATCTTACAGACAACTTATTTCGTCTACGGTTCTCCATTATAGATTGTTTCGTTTTGCCACGGAAATATCAATGTCTGTTGAGACTCCGACCAGTCTTATAAATAACCAACATATCTTCGTTTAATCAAGTTCCATATTGTCTAACATTTATTTTATTAGAAACAACTGACAATCACATTTATTTGGATATAGGAGGGAGCTGCTAATCAAAAGAGACAAACTTGCTACTGTTACTTACTTTTGATAGCAATTTATAAAATATAATTTTGGCAAGCCAGTATGGTAAGCAATCTCTAAAAATCTGAGCTCAATGCAACCGTTTCCATGTATATTTGCATATTAATACAAACACATACCTAATAATATCTGTGATACAAATTAATAGATGAACGTTAAACTACCTTTTATAGGTATGTACACTGCAGTACAATATTATATATGTATACACGTATAACGTTTTAAGGTTGAAAGATAATAGTGTCTTAAATGCGTGATGTCTTTCATGTTATTCATCATTTTAGTAATTGCTTGTTTCTGTACGTGTTTTTGGTGTTCTTTGTATTGTATATTTTCTGCTTGACTTTTATATCTACTTTTAGTTAAGCGTGAACATTAACATATTTAGACTAAACGTTAGCATTTTCAGTTTAGTAGGAATATAGATATAAAAATCGAAAAGAAAAAACAACATTCAAGGACGACAGTCAACCAAAAACACACACACACAGAAACAAAATAAAACTAATTTAAAGATGAATAAAAGGCCAAATAAGACTTCACAAACACAAAAAGGTTGACAATAGGGCTACCGCATTGGAACGGTCAGTGGCAAAAACGGCCGCTGAGGGTTTAAACCAGAATCTAGGGTGCACCAAAACTTACACTAGTTGAGATCAACATATAACATACACTATATAACTTTGAATACTGTCATGTAAATAGTGTCGTTCAAACTGTCATTCCATTTAATGTGTTAGTTATTTGACTTTTTCCAGTAAGTGTAACAATAGATTACAGTCTAAATTATTCAGATGTTGTGACATCACACGAAATATATGGATTGAAGATGAAACTTTCTGGTTTGAAATATCATGTTTGAATTGATCTATAATAATCTCATAAAGAACAATTTATAGTGATAGTTTTAACCAGGTTATATTTAAAATATGATTTTTGTTTTAATTGACTGTTATTTGCAATGCCCGTTTTAAGGCAATATCTCTATTGTCACACACGTGTATGCTAATAGTTTCGCACACATTAATTTAAATACACTTTTCAACATAATAGACCTTGGGCCAGAACCCCAAAATTGACAATCCGGTACCATTTTGGTGGGCAAATTCTTACTATTGTCAATTTGGGGGCAATTTTATGGAGGTAAGGAAAATGCATTTTAGCAATTTCAAAGTTACAGCTTTACATGATTTTTAATGCGTTTTTAAACATAACCCCCTTGAAAAAAATGAAAATCAGAGAATGTCATAAAATGTGACTCAAAAAGTTATATTTAATAATTTCTCTATTTTCACTATTAATAATTATGTAAAACAGTTAACAGCCCCGAAATATGACAAGTACAATCAGTTTAAACGACCTTGTTTTCTTCTTTTTAGCCAAAAGTCTCAATTTTACATGTAAATTTACCCCACCCACTTTTAGAGACTTTATACTTAACTTACAGATTTTCTGTTTGTTACATAAGCAATACACATATGTGTTATTTTGAGACAATAAAATATATACTAAAAGAAAATAACAAAAATTCAAGTGTTTGTAATACATTTTTTAAGTAAGCGATGGATAAAGAACCCATTGAATTCTAAAATGAGTGCAATATATAGTGATATTTTGGCATTTATAAGATATTATTTTGACATATATCACACTTGTAGTATTTTTTCGTATCTCAGTGATGAAATGTTCTAACAACAGATAAAAGTATGTTCAGTTTATTAAATATTGTTCTGTTTTATGGTCAATTAATGACTTTTCTTTGTTAAATTTGGATATCAAATTGCCCCACCCACTCAGGATTAAGATCAAAAATTATTCAAACGGACAAAGGTAAACATTGATACCAGTTTTAGTGTCAAATGGAAACTATTAACATGTTCTGAGTAAATGTTCAGGTAAATGGAAATTAAAAATGCATGACAATAAATTCTAAATTTCATTACTTAGTGGTATTACAGCTTTACTTGATTTCAAATGTGTTTTATAAGTGTACATGTATAGGGGTAAAATACCAACTTTCCTCAAAAATTATGTCTTCATTTATAAGCAACTGTGGATATATGACTAGAGTTTAAGTGTAAATTGTCAGATTTCTTACAATTTCTTTATAAATAGTATTGTGGAAATTAAGAACCTGTGAAAATAAAAGGAATACTTTAATAAAACCATTTTGGGATATTTGCTTTTGGTAGCATGGATATATTGATGATGGCATGACACTACCAATTTCCATATTTACACAATAAAATTTATATAGGATCATTCCAGTGTATACATGTATATAAGTGGTTTATTTGAATTATATATTTATTCTAGGTAGAACATGATTAACAATATAATATGTATTTATTCTATATAAACATATTGGATGTTCAAAAAAGTAATTTTACCTAGCTGTGGAATTACCCCCACCCACCCAATTTATAATGGGGAAGCTCAAGTAAGTGTAAATGTGTATCACTGATTCATTTGATTTATATTCTTCTGTTAAACAAATTAAATTACAAATGCAATTGATTCTTATTTTTATTTTTTAACATCTTTAAGCACAATTAAACCTCAAATTATACTAGAATTACAATATAAAGTGGGTGGGGTAAATTGAAGTTGTTTTCTTCACAAAAACATTTCCTTTTGATGTAAATGACAGATGTTTCTATACATTTTAAAATATTTCCAATTTCATTATTTTAACCAATTAACTTTATTCTTAATACCTTGTCAGTTATTACTATTACAATGACATTTCTTTTATGCAACTTTTACAATAGAATGGGGTGTTTTGTACTTCTTTAAATTCGACCGTACATTTTGAAACCTGTTTTGCCATTTGATTATCTTTACAGCTATTAACATAAAATATTTCCGCATATTTTTTTCTGTGAAATATAAAATGAATAACCATCATGACCATGTTTTGTATGTTTTTACGTTCAACTTTTGCGTTTAGGTCACTTTTTCACAAACTGTATGCACTAGACCTATCAAACTTGGCTTATAGTTGTATCTTGGGTGGTATATTGCAACGTGACAAAGCAAATGTGGATGTGCCCTTGACCCTCCAAGCAAGGGGCAGATAACTTAATAAGTTTTACAATCAACTTTTGCGCTGAGGTCACTTTTTCACGAACTGTATGCACTAGACCTTTCAAACGTAGCTTATAGCTGTATATTGAGTGGTACATTGCAAAGTGACAAAGCAAAATTGTGGATGTGACCTTGACCCTCAAATAAAGGGGCAGATAACCTTATAATGTTAACCTTCAACATTATTTTGCGTTTAGGTCACTTTCTTGCAAACTTATGCACTACACCTTTCAAACTTTGTTTTTAGTTGTATCTTTGGTGATAAATTGCAACGTGACAAAGCAAAGCGACCTCCAAGCAAAGGGCAGATAACCTTATAATTTGTACCTTCAACTTTTGCGTTTAGCTCACTTTTTCACAAACTATATGCACTAAGACCTTTCAAGTTGTACATTGCAACTTGACAAAGAAATGTGCATGTGACCTCGACCCTCCAAGCAATTGACAGGTAACTTAATAATGTTTACCTTCAACATTTGCGTTTAGGTCACTTTCTCTCAAACTTTATGCATTAAACCTTTCAAACTTCGCTTATAGTTGTTTCTTGGGTACACAACGTGTCAAAAAGCAAATGTGGCTATGACCTTCACCATCCAAGCAAATGGCAGATACCCGGTAACTTTAATTGTTACATTTACATCATTTTCTCATAGTGCCTCAGCAAACTGTAAGCTCCATTGTTTTTAGTTATTAAAATGTTTACAAACCTTCGTTAGGCGAGACATGTGAATCCGCGGATTTCTTGTTTAACCATGTATGTACATCTTTATTTTTGCCGAAATAAATCTATCTATGTATCGTTTTCTAAGATGTTAGGATTTATATTGCTACACAGCCTTAAATTGACGACTGTCAGCACTCACAAAACGTGATCAAACTAGAAGGCATTCACTGGTCAAACATTGTCGGGTGAGACACGTCATACAATTTATCAGCGTCTATTACATGTATTAATAGAATGTGTATGGAGATGTGTATGCGTATTTATTTGAGATTGAAGCTATGATTTTGCAACTGACATAGCAAATACTAAGTTTGATTTATTTTTAATTGATTATAAAAAGAAAATAGAATATAACTGTATTACCCTATTTGAATTTTTACTTTTAAAATGAGGGATTGCGAGGTGGGGATGGGGCGGCGGCGGTTTCCTTTACCGCCACCCAACACACCTCAAATATCCCTACCAGCCGACCTCATTACCTCGTTATCCTAAAAAGTCACCTCCTATAGAAAATAGTTTTTTACAACACCCCAGTCCCCTGGAAAATTTCGAAAATGTCCCACTCACCAAAAAAAACCTCGAAAACCGGACACACCCATCACCTCACCTCGCCCCACCCTTAATGGGTGATGTTTCCAATAAATGAGTGTTTATAATGATGATGTTGATATGATTTAACATAAAATTGGATTTAAGGGACACTGTACAATTTAGATTAAAGGGGCATGTGCCAATAATTTTGGGCTTTATTCTAATAGCGGATTTTAGAAATATTTGATATAATTTATGTGTATTCTGCAAGTGAATATTGTTCATTGTAGGCCTACAATTTAAATAAATTTGTTGATTATAATTTAAAAATTGTTGTTGCTGGTTTTGCACTTCCTTTCCTGTTACTTTTTACCCATAACGGTTAGGAACGGATATTGCGTGCAGAGCCCAATTAGACCAACGATATTTACACCGGGGTACTGACTTAAGACAGAACCGGTACAGAACCAACATTGAGGACTACCCTGTAAAATGTTGCTCCTAGGGTAGAAATTAAACATTTTTCTATTTCCCTTGGTACTCCCGTTGCTGCCACAACCCCATCCCCACCCAGGTGAGTGAAATAAATTATAAGTGCGTACTTGCTTTTACGTGTACTCGCCCAGTTATTACTTCTATCCTACAACATTTTCACAGGTACGAACATTCTAAAAAATCTAAAAGAGCACAAAAAATGGAATGGGTGGGGAAGGTAGTGGGGTTCGGAGGGTTTTGTTATTACATTATTTATAGAACGTAGATCAGACGTTTGGTCATCATCGTGATTGAAATGCGCTTTACTTATTACTACGTATTTACCGTTTCAAAAATCGGCCTGTGACTGTTGCTTGTTTGAGTGAAACGGGACATGCGCAGTGAAGCAATCTATAAAATCGTAACATATGAAAATTGATTGATCTCATCATCATCATAATGAAAAAACCACAGCATATAACAGAAAAAGGACTTCATATCATAAGAAATGCACCACGTATAAAGCCGTTTGTACCGAATATAATGCAACTGAAACCACCGAATATAAAGACGTATCCACCACGTATATTAAAATATATACCATATATAAAGTCAACAGAAGCACTGCATATAAATACAAACCTACTTCATAGAATGTTCAAAGGACCTCATATATATTAGATAAACTACTAAATATAGCAATAACTGGACAGCATATAATGGTTTATCTACTACATACAATGACTTATCTATCGCATTTACTGATTAATCTACTGCATATAAATACTTTTCTATCACATATAAAGATTTATTTAAAACATACAATTAAAAATAAACTACATATCATGAAAGATCTACCACACATAAAGGGAAATGCACTGCATATATTAATCGGCAACATCATAAGACAGTCATGGCGTTCCATACAAGTTCATTGATCAGTATGGCAGATCATTAACACATCAATACATGTTGTGTATAACTGTATAAATAAACGTTTGTATACACACTTGGATTTATATTTAATATCGTCATATAATGCTCAAATTGACACATCAACATCCTTCATAAAAACTTTATCCAACCCATTTACTCAATTATTTCGTCTTCCTCTTCAATTTATTCGTCATCAAAATCTACCTCATGATCAAAGTTCATATCATCTTTTCATTCGCGTAGTCTGCACTGAGAAGTACATGTTCTGTTATGTACGTTTTATTGTAAAGTCTAATAACAATAAAATCAAATCATAAAGAACACTTTTATTTTAAACACAATGAATGATTAATCATATTTCATAAGCATAATATGTTAAAAAAATCATTAAAAGGAAATCACAAGAGATAACCATTTTCACAATTTCCTCAGGTTGCTGTCTCCCTCAGATGAAAAAAATCGAGCAGGACTTTAATACCCTATATTATTCCACTGACTAATTTCTTTGCCCGATATATACCAGTACAACACAGTTTATACTAGACTGAGATTAAATTTTGTTAATATGGTATGGTAGAGCTACTATTTTAGATTTCATTTTCTGCCACACTAAAATACTAACATTGCAAGGTCATTGACATTCGCTAATTGTCATGAGGCTGGTCTGCTTTTACTTACCTTTACAACAGATATATGCAAACTATGAGGTCACTTTGGGTTAAAAACAAAAGATGAAGTTATGACATTTAATAAGAAACATCGTTACCTTATTTGCTTGCTGTCTTTTTTTTATTTGATGTTATTTTCTGCAATTGTTTACAGTTTTACTCTGCATAATAAATGGTGAATTTATTAACAAGGGAAGTAACTTTTAAAATACTTATTAAAGTATTCCTTTTATTTTCAAAGGTTTTTTAATTTCCACAATACTATTTATAAAGAAATTGTAAGAAATCTGACATTTTACACTTAAACTCTAGTCATATATCCACCGTTGCTAATAAATGAAGATATACTTTTTGAGGAAAATCGGTATTATACCCCTATACATGTACACTGTATAAAACACATTAGAAATCAAGTAAAGCTATAATACCACTAAGTAATGAAATTTAGAATTTATTGTCATGCATTTTTCATTTCAATTTTTTACCTGAACATTTACTCAGAACATGCTAATAGTTTCAATGTGACACTAAAACTGATACCAATTTTCATCTTTGTCCATTTGAATAGATTTTGATCTTAATCCTGAGTGGGTGGGGCAATTTGATATGCAAATTTAGCAAAGCAAAGTCATTAATTGACCCTAAAACAGAACAGTATTTAATGAACTGAACATGTTTTTTATCTGTTGTTAGAACATTTCGTCACTAAGAAACGAAAAAATACTTCAAGTGTGATATATATCAAAATAATGTGCTTAAAATCGCCAAAATATCACTTAATATTGCACCCATTTTAGAATTCAATGGGTTCTTTTATCCATCGCTTACTTAAAAAATGTATTACAAACACTTGAATTCTTGTTATTTTCTTTTAGTATATGCTTTATTGTCTCAAAATAACACATACGTGTATTGCTTATGTAACAAACAGGAAATCTGTAAGTTAAATATTAAAATCTCTAAAAGTGGGTGGGGTAAATTTACATGTAAAATTGAGATTTTTGGTTAAAAAGAAGAAAACATGGTCATTTAAACTGATTGTACTTGTCATATTTCGGGGCTGTTAACTGTTTTACATAATTATTAATAGTGAAAATAGAGAAATTATTAAATATAACTTTTTGAGTCACATTTTATGACATTCTCTGATTTTCATTTTTTTCAAAGGGGTTATGTTTAAAAACGCATTAAAATCATGTAAAGCTGTAACTTTGAAATTGCTATAATGCATTTTCCTGACCTCCATAAAATTGCCCCCAAATTGACAATAGTAAGAATTTGCCCACCAAAATGGTACCGGATATCGTTCTGGCACATGGACTATAATGGTTGTTTTAAATGTATGTTTTTTCTGGTTATGTTCCTGTTGGACGTTTGCGATAATTGTGCTTTGATATGAATTATTGAATATTATATGTTGATGTGCAATAATAGCGTCTCCTAAAATTCTTTTAGAATGATGTTTACAATTTATGTTTTATGTATGAACTAAGGTATATATGTATGCATATTTGATTGTAAACAATGAGACGCAAATAAACTATTACATTTAAATCATGCCAATTATTGCTTATTCATCAAAATTATAGCATGCTGTAATGTGTGGACAATGGAATAAACATAATCGCCATTGATTGTTGTTACAAAGCAGTAATTGGTTTCGAAAGAAACTGAGGTCTTTACTAACATTACGGGAATACGTTGACACTAAAAAAACACTCAGTTATTGCGTCCTGAGCCTCAACGATTGAGCATTTCGTTTTCACTATCATACATTGTAACCCGCAATTACAGCGTTGGGGAGAAAGTACAGTACTAGCGAAAATTCCTCTCATGAAGCACTGCTAACGTCAGTCGAGACTCTTTCTGGAATTTGGTATCGTAACATTGTTTGCAACCAGTATGGAAGCAAACTAATTGTTCATGTATCTTGTTTTACCATTTATAAATAGTGTATCACTATTTCTATAATTATGTATTTTAACCGGCTATGGTCACTTTCAACCCCCAAAAGAAATATTAAAAGATCGGACAGGGAAAGTAGCATTCAAGGAGGACAGTAAACCACAAAACACAGAAACAAACACGCAAACAGACAAACAAGAAGGCAAAAGCAATAACAAATGCAAACGACATCACAAACACAAAAAGGGTTGACAATAGGGCTACCGCCTTGGAACGGTCAGTGGCAAAGTAGGCCACTGGGGGTTTAAACCGGTTCTAGGGTGCACCAAACCTCACACTTACCCTACTGTCATCCCATTAAAACAGGACAGTGTAAATAAAGAAATCCCCGCCATGATCTAATCTCTAACCAACAAGGCAGCATCAATAGGCAATATAATTAAACACAAATATGCTCGTGTAAATATAATACAAAAAAACAATAGCCTAGAAAGCCACAATGAAGGTACTCAATGACTTTGCAGAAGCCAGAGCAGTAAGAGAATAAACCATTAAGGGCACGACAAGAAAGATCATGGACAAACATCAAACGCCACCGTCCCAATGGGCTTTTGGTAGGCGTCATCATAGGGTCCACAGCCTGTCCGGTCATCGTACAATTAAAGAGGAAAGCATAGTGGCGAACTGTAAAAGGGTCCACCACCAAGCATGCAGTACGTTGCAAAATGATAGGGTCATAACCTCTTTTGATAAACTTTTTAACAAGTTTAACAAAGATACAGCTATGGAATCGTTTATAACCGAGTTTTACCGTTAATCTACCGTTTCAAACCAGTTTGTCGTTCGTTTGTCATTAATTGTTTAATCCATAGCTCGCGTAGTGTGTACAGGTGCACTGCGATTGAATTAGAGACATCAGTAATTAGATATTTTCACATTATACATACTGGAAGTATGAAAACTAAATATTTCCAAATAAATTAGTGCTGTAAAATTTAGTTTGTAAATAAATGGAATATACTCAGTTTACTCTAATAAATGGGAGAGAGCCGTAATGGAAATAAGGGCAAAACCGGAAAAATGGACAACATAATGAATGACTGTCGCAATATAACCACATCTGTTGTTTTAGCATGTTTGTTATCCGTGTGAAATTAAAAAATAAGATATATATTGCATCGTATGGAATGCACTAATGATTCTAAAGGGACAAAGAGCAATCTTGAATAATTTTATTAAAATAAGCACCTCCGTATGGAGTTCGTTTTAAAGGGACCCACGGCAATCTTGAAGTGTTTGAGATGGGTGTCTCGATTTATAAAAACAGAATCATATTTACTTTTAACCTGGTTACATTTAAATAGATACAATTTTAAGTATTCTCTTTTTCATCTTACTTTATTATACGTTTTAATATATTATTGGTGCAACACAATACAATTTGCTTATTACTATTCTTATAATTAATATAAATGATTGAACAAATGTAAGTTATCCACAGGACGCCTGAGTTTAAAAAAACAACAAGATTGCGATGTGTCCCTCTAACGTTGTTATATTTTTGTTAAACTTTGCAATATTTTCAAATGTAGTAATATACAAAAACAAAATATGCAATTAACGAAGAAACACATACGGGATGCCGCGAGCTTTAAAGAAATTCAGGTTGTCTTTATCCCTTTAATATGAATCAAGCTGATTCAAATATTCATTAATTAAATTGCTCGTATGAAACATTTTTTTATAACAACGGTGTACATAGCTATTATATCATATATTGTGAAACATATATTCCTGGTTTAATTTGAATACGATTATGCACTGTTACGATTGAAAAAATAAGTACACTGGTTGGAAATAAAGCGTGAATAGCGGGTTAAATGCATGAATACGCCGATATATACATTACAGTACATAGTATGAACTTAGAATTCATTACTTTAAAACACACACGAACGACAAGAAACAGTCACAAAAGGCAAGAATTTAATTGATCTTATAGAGGAAAGAAACTGGTCGCCGCGAATTTAAATAAAGAAGATCAAGACTGCCGTGTTTTAAACCTAAACCATAATGTTTCGAAATCTGCAGATATTGCCGTTATTGAGAGATATAAACTAAGTCATACAGTTACTTATAATAAGAAAAACGTATTAACTTAACTTTGAAGAACTCGATATCCTGTGACGTTATATTATTTAACTTTTACCGATTCCAATAAGAAAACAACGTTATCATGCTTCATTGCAATGTGGTAAAATAGTTATATCTGGTTTACTTTTTTTTATTCCTAATTATTTCACAGACTTAATAGTAAATTATTAATATGTGCACACAATATATGCAGAAAGAACAAGAACGGAAGTAAACTAAATTAATAATGTGTTTTACTCCTTATAGTTTTAAACTATTCAATAAATTAGTTTCTGAGAGTATTAAATACCAGATAGTTTTCGTCTGCTCGTATAGTTGTTTTGACCTGTGCACATTGTATTAAAAATAAAAATAACATATATTGAAAATAAATGTCAGCCTGTTATAAAGTGCCTCTTTAGTTATATAGTTAAGTATTCGTCGTAAATCATAGTTGAAAATGTTATGTCGCCTGATAAAATTATATAATACAATAAAGTATGCATAATTAAAATTTAGGATTGTACCATGCATTATTTAGTTCGTTAATTGTGACTGGCTGATTGAAATAAAAGGGAGTAACTGATTCTATTTCACAACATGTGATTGGCCAACATATAAGACGCTGAGAACCCCAACTGTGACTGTAATGATCAGTAATGGACGCTCCACTGACACTCGTAAATAACAGTTCAGGATACCAGTCCTCTGTTCTGTTCCTATATACATTGATAGCATTGATTTGATTAATACATATGACTGCACGACGAAGCTCGGTTATAATCAGGGTTTTTATGTAAATAACAGAAATATTAAAAGCTGGGAATTACCGAAACATATACCAATATTTTATTAAGTTTATCAACAAAGTAATCTGAAATCATTTTTTTCCAGATTACATTGTTGATAAACTTAATAAAATATTGGTATGTGTTTCGGTGATTTTCAGTTTATAGTATTCGTGTTATTTCAAAAAAACTTGGGCTACCGTATATAAAAGTTGAGTAATGTATACTTAGGGCGAAATTCAATATATTCCGAATGCACGGACATGGTCTAATACTTGTTCATTAATACGAGCGTCAGATAATAAAGACTTTACTTAAAATATAGTTAGTACATGTTTATTTTTCAAATAAATGATAAAAAAACAAAACACAAAAAAACAAAACAAACATAATAAATGACACAGCATCTAATTTCTATAGTACCGAGGAGTATATATATATGCCGTTAGTCCCCGCCACATGGTGACCAAAACATTCGAGGAGTGGCACGTATTAAATTTGGATTTGCAGTATGACACGTGCCCCCAACTAACAATATACCACACATCCACTAATCAACTATTGTGTAGCCCTTTTGAAGTACAGCCTAATTAGGGTCCATACGTCGGTATATGACAAAAGCACGCATCATTTAGGGAAACATAGTTTTATGACACATTTCCTGTTTATTGCAATTCCGTACCGCCGCGGCGAGCCACGTACTGCACAAGACGGATATATGATACGGATTTATGATGCGTGGGAAACTAGTTTATCGCGCATAATTATCAGACTATGATCTAAATATAGCCAAATGTATTATGAACACTATAATATGTATTATGTACATGTAGAGATCGCAACAACAGACCTATTATAATTCAACAGCTAAACAACCACGGCGTATATAAATATCTAAGACTATATCCCTCTCTACAATATAGCATACGTATACCTGATGAAGTGCTAAGATAATAGAACAAACACTTTTATGTTACCTCATTTATTAAGTTGCATGTTTTTTTAAATGCACGAACTATATCGTCCTTCCGCAACTTAAAGGAAGTACATCAGGCTTTGGAAGCAACACGTGCATTAATAAAATACAAAGCTATGAAATTACTAAATTATATTGTGAAATGGCTCTAAGATATAGATAGATCATAAGACTTCCTTTACTACAGCGCAATAATTACTAATTATAAATTACAGCAAGGCTTATTAGGCCATGGAGTAATCACCAAATTATAAACAGCCTTCACACGTGATGACCGCGGCGATACTGACACATGACGATCGCTTTGAAAGATGTTGCGATTTTTTTTACCGCCAATATTAAAATAGCTATACCTGGCACGTAACCTTAGTTAGTCAATACCATATTTATGTCCTTTATTGTATGTGTTCGGTGTAATTTACTTTGGTCGTTTATGGCTCATTTAGTTCATTTGTCTTATTTTAATAGAGAAATAATATTTTTGAACAATTTTAAAAGAACTACTAATCCTGATGTACTCCCTTTAACCAAGTGAAAATCGATATAAGAGTGTATGGATAAGCGATTGTTCTACACAATTTAAGTGTACCCATTTCACATCAGTAAGAGGCGCTATAACAAAATACGGAAATATTTAAATGGTGTTTAATGGTTTGTCAACACATGCAATGTTATTTGGAGCCAGAAGAAGGGTTTGGGATGCATACAAATCCGATAACTTGGCGTGGTGGGTCGGGGAAGGCTACCTATCCGTTTCGTTTCAAAAGAACTTTCACATGGTCTAATATTCTTTATTTTTCATTCCACTTTGATAATTATTCACCCGTTACTACACGTTTGTTAAACAGCCTGGTTGAATTTTGCGTCTACAAGACTGGTCGATAACAATAATTGTATATATTTGACACTAAGCAAGTTGATATATTTATTAAAGTAACATACATGTGACATGCTTGTTTTCTTTAATAACTTTAATGAAAAGTGTTGTCTAATTTGAGATCAATAAATCCGTTCATAATATAACAAAAAGCCGTAAAAATTAGATCACAGTGTTCACCATAATTGATTTTATGTAAATAACGAATACATACTAAATATGTGCATGTGCTGACTGCTCGCACAATGCAGATGAATATATCACGTGTTATTTAGTAGTATTTAAGTCGAACTTGTACAATGAAATAGTTAAAGGGATGTAAGCACATTCTAAAAATCTAAAATATATGTTGTATACATGCACGTTTAATTTTTTCCCTGAAAATACTTGTCTAAGCACAGAGTGTTTTGCTCTTCAATATTCTATTGTTTTTTTGTTTTTTATATTATACTTAACCAATATTTACATATTGAAAATGTAGATTGTATCCGCTATTACAAATATGTTGAGGAATTAACGTTTAAAGTAACTCTCCCGACAATATACAATTAATATACGCTATTTAATAATACACATTGTACCATTTTTACATACATGCATGTTTGAGCCTTATGATATGTATACTATATTCATGACCTCATGATGTCATTACTGTAATGAACTGAGTGAATAAAAGATTTGATTGATTGATTGATTGATTGACAGTTGGCATTTCGGCTAATTGGTTTGTTGTATAGCAATTAATTAGTACACTTTCCATTATACATATACACTTGGTGCGTCAAATCAGTGATCATCGAAATGAAAACATGAAAGACTGACAACGATCCTTGATTATTTCTAGAGAAAAGTGTGGTCTTAGTTTATCGTTCATTTGCTCAGGTTATCGTTCAATAACGGGGGCGCAGACCTTCATTAAATTAATCATAACATTTGAAGTTATTGATCAGTTATAATATTGTTGTTTCTTATACGTTTTTCTTTGTGTTTTTTATTTGTCGGTTTTAATTTAAAAAAATACATATACGTTTATACATGTATACATATATGTTTAGGCTTCTCTTAGATACATGTTAATATCCTTTAGTAGCTATATGTTTGCATGCTATTTCCTCTTTGTTCGTGTGATTATTTTTTATGTGTTTATTTGGAATTCTCCGCATGAGGCGGAATATATTTATCAAATAGTTATCTGAATTCAAAATCCTATTTTTGAAGTTTGCAAATTATTAAAAGACAGCATTATGAATGTGAAACTACAAAACGTTGTTGTTATAAATGTAATAACACTTTATAACATAATACTTTATTACATGCAATTAGTAAAAAAAACAGTATTTGACGCTTTGAAAGATGCGTGTACTTTGCACAGTTGCATGTTGGATCCGCCGAATGACATTTTCATAATATGTCGATTCGTTAAATTATTTTGCGTATTTGTATGTATCATACGTTTAAAGTTAATTTGTTATAATTAGTTTGTATCGCTATACCCATGATGTGTAAGCACAATAAAAGACGTATATATAAATAGGGCTCTCTATAATGTCCAAAATATAAAGTATGTTTGACTCTTTAAACATTTCGTTATGTATTCTAAGAACCGAAACGTGATCAATATAATCATGTATAATTGTTTAACAGCTTATTTTTAACGCGTATAGTCAACTCCGCCGTTCAGCGTGTCAGTTATTACGATTACACAACACACAGTACACACACGCAGTAAGCGTGTCATTCGTTTCATGCGCGGCGGTTGTTTATTCAAACCACTTAGTGTTAATCCCATAACGCAAATAAATATACATGTATCATATAGCTATGTAACTCATTTTTTATACAACACCATGTATAGCTTAACAAAGTATCGCCATTAATATAAAATAGTATTCGTCTGCTGCGAAACAATAATATAGATTTATTTAGCGCAAAGGAATGTTTTAGGGGTTAAATGATCTGCAATCTCATTGGTCAAACGGAAAAACGCAGAAACCCGTTTTTTACCGTTTGCTCAGTCACCGTTTACAGCTTAGGCGTTTCGCGTTCTGATTGGCCAAACTAAATATCAGCAACCTGATTGGCTAAACTTACAAACGCAAAAACTGGAAATGAGACAAACCCGTTTTCAGTCGAAAAAAACGTTGGAAACGTTTTTCTTTAATTTTCATTGGTTGATATGCAGAAACCCAGTTAAACACGTTTGTTTTTTGCCGCGTTTTGAGTTCGTTTTGCTATCGTTTCAAACTAGTTTGTGCTCGGTAATAAAACGGTTCTATAGCTGTAGTATGAAAGTGATCATGACCTAGAATTTTACGAAGTTTATAAATCACATCACCATAGAAGTCAGGTTGTGATAGTCCTTGTCGCAGAAGAGTCCTTAAAGTACTTTTATATTTGGAAAGAAGATCAAGATTACGATATTAAAATTTTGCAAAGGTTTTACGAAGTTTATGGTAACGGTAACCCTGATTGAGTAACTTTTTAGTTATACAAAGATTACGAATATTAAAGTCCTCAACTCGAGTACAAGCTCTAGAAAAACGGATAAGTTGAGACACATATACCCCATAAGAAGTTGCTCTTGGAACATCCCCATCCAAGTGGGGATAATTAACAATGTCAAAATTAAAATCATCTCTCTTGTTATAGATTTTGCTAATTATTTTACCATTTTCAATCGAGAGATCTAAATCAAGAAAAGAAGCGTTATTATCAGATATATTAGCTATGTTAAGCTGAAGTTCTTTGGGATAAATATAATTAACCATAGTTGGAAAGAAAGGGTTGTCAATGTTCAATGTGTCATCCAGATACCGAGAGGTATCATTAAAGGCTTCAATAACATCTGCCTGGGTATCTGGTGAAAGTCTCAACATGAAATCCCTTTCGTACCCATAGGGATACCAACAATTTGTCTATAAATGGTGGTTCCATACCTGCCGAAAATATTATCTAATAGGAAGATGAGTGCTTCACAAACTTCATAGCAAGTGCACATAGTATAATTGTCAAAACTGCCGTTAGTAAAAAACGCTTTTATATTATTTCATGCCAAAAATGTAGTATTTTCTCTAGCAAATGTTTTTTGAATAAGAGAAATTAGCTTGTCTTTAATAAGGTGATGTGGTAAGGTTGTATATAGTGTAGAGAAGTCATAAGTGCTTATTGATGAAACTTGACCTTTCTTGAACATTTTATCAAGAACGTCTCCTGAATTTTTTATAGACCAAAATAAATTAATCCCAGAGTTTTCATAAGTTTTATCACAATATAGTTTAACGTGATCTTTAACGGCAGTAAGACAAGAAGTTAAAAGTAAATAAACGTTTTCAATCTGTTATTTTTACTTTTATTAATTCCTTTTTTGTGGGTAAGTACTATGTATAAGTGTTTAAATTAAACCTATACACGAGTATATAACTATCGTCGTATGAGGCTAACTGTACGTATAAGGATTGCTGAATTAACAAGTAAATACGTTATGTATCAACATAAACCTAACAACAGCTTCACTCACTATTCGAGATTTATTGAACAATAAATGCACACTGATTAAAAACTTTACTGTTAGTAGTCAAATAGTTTTTTTTCAAAACATCAGTGTTCATTTGTTTAAATTAAATTAATTCACACATTAAACCATTGAATTTGGAACTCTTTGTAAGTCGAGGAACCCTTTCACTGATTTAACAGTAGAACAAAAACAAACAACAATACATGAATGAATGGAACAAAAATACAAGAAGCTGTCTAAATGTATACAAAGGCAAGAGTGTGTAAGTTTAAAGGCGCAAACAACTGGGATAAATAAAATGGATTATAAATTTTTATTTTCGGTTAATGTCAAGAGAGCCGTGGTCCACCGAGTCCGCTCTTCACTGCATTTAAAATCCAGCTTGGGAATTATTTATTTTATTTTTTATAAATGAAGATAAATATAAAGAGAGATATTAATGTATATTTTTTAGCTGCCTCACAAAGTGCTTAAACTGGCAAGTATTCGCTTATACATGTTCTTGAAATAAGGGCGAATGTATTGATATTTTCTTGAAAAGGACTATATGCTCATTGCAAATGTAAGATATGTTAGTTTATATAAATAGATACCAATGTCAAATAGAACATGTAGCATTGCAGGACGCAGTCTATCCAAATCACACATTAAAACACGCATAATTAGCAACTTGTAAATAAAACAGCTGATACTAAAATGAGATATAGGGTCCTATAGAAACCACAGCGTCCGAACGCTATGGCATCGTAGGTCCGCACTGTACTGCAAACAAGGACTTGAAAATACAATGAAGGAGACAAAAAACAACAGAAAGGGTGGTGAAGACAGGTTTACCGACTTGGAACGGTCAGTAGGCAATAAGGCCTACTGGTTAGCTTGAATCGACGATTTTATATACGCACAATCTTCGCTATTATCCTGTCTTCAGCGCCCAAACAGACAAGACAGTGTAAACAAAACTACATCCTATAAAAAGAAATTCTCTAACAATAAAGTCCACATCCAGAGAAACTAACAAAAAAAACACATACAAAACAATCTCAGGATGTATCCAGAATCGTACTGAACAACCATAGCAGTTGCAGCTAAAGAGAAAACCAATCTGAGGTACGACTAGAAAACTCGAGGGACGAAAGGTCTTGCACCCACCTCCCTTAGTTGGGGTTTCAGTAGGTACAATCATAGAGTCTCAAGAGGTAGTCCAGTCATCGCACAAGTGAAAAGGGAAGCGTAATGACTGTCTGTAGAGGGGTCAATTACTAAACATGCAGTGAGCTGTAAAACCAAAGGGTTATATCCTTTTCTGACGAACTTCCTGATTAAATTTGTAAAGCGGTCAGGAAACCCGTCAGACCCCTTTAACTTTCGAAAATTGTACAATTTGTAAATCGAGAGATGAAAATCGAGAAATGCTGCTACTGTATCCGAACTGTTGGCTTTATTCAACGTGAGCTCTGGTGGATAAATGTTTGTAACCATATGAGCAAAGAACGGATTATCAATATTGAGTATGTCATCAAGATACCGATAAGTATTATTAAATGCATCAATACTGTATTTTCACAACGTTTATTGTGGATATGAAAGACTATTACAAACTGACTTATATGGCGATGTGATTTACAAATGATATAAGATCCTGGTCATAATCACGTTCATACAATATTTATTAAACTTGCTAAAAGGTTTATCAAGAGAGGTTTTTGGAGAGCACTGTTATAACAACACATAAGCATATTTTTTAAACTTTAATACATTTGGCAAATATTTGGCAAATATTGGGCGTGACATGGATTGAAAAACAATCCCCACGCATGGGGTTTAACAATTGGGCTGCCGGAAAACACAAAATACCATTATGACAAGCCGTTACAGCAGAACGCATTAAGCAATAAAGCAGATTGAATATTACAATATTAAGGACATAAATACATGTGCACCAAATTTAATGTTCATTATGAAAGCAACTTTTCTGATAAGCATTTAAGCAAGTGTTGAAAGCACGGCTGATATTCAAGCATAATTACAAGTGCACCGAATTCAATCAATTCAAATGTATTTTAGCAATTCGTACGGACAGCAAATTTGTATATAATTTATGTTTAGATTACAATTCAGTCTCTGGGTATACAGGAGCTGAATAAAGTTAAACTGAAACTTACATGAACTTCGTTTCCCACCTTCGCTGCCTGCCGATAATTAAACACTATTTAAACACATCAACTAGTTGTAATCCAAAACTTCCAGCAAGTATGTAGGTGCACTTAATGTCCATGCCACACCAGTTATTGTTGACTAGGTAAGTGGATCCAGATGAAGACATCAACTGAAAATATATAACTCAGAGAAAGCAACATGATCTTGCTACATAAAACACTATTTTTTGAATAGAAGTATTGACAAATAATGAAATGTCTTAAATGAACTTGTACTTATACAACTTGATGACACTATTATCGATTTAAATCAATGATCCTGTGGGATGGAGGGAGGGAATTTAAGTTTTTAACTGTAAGCTCAAAGCACAACTTACCTCTTTGTAAAATTAGGATAAAACTGGATATGTCGGTGTACATGTACGAACAAATGCACCGTGAAATTTACTCCATAAGTTCAAAAAGCTAATGTTTCTGTCCTCCAATAATCGTTGACTATAACATATATTAGATTCAGTATTATTGGAGAGCACTGTTATAACAACACATAAACTGGGTATACAGTCTCTGGGTATACAGGAGATGAATAAAGTTAAACTGAAGCTTATATGTCCTTTCTTTCACACATTCCTGCCCGCCATATGGATGGGCGACCAGACACTGCAAGTCATAGTGTGTCCAGGCTCCCATCCACCGCCAAAAATAGGGGAAACATTTTTTGGCAGCAGCGAAGAGTGCGTATCAAAAGAAAAATATCCGAATGCCACGCCCGAAACAGAAACGGTGCCAAGAAAGTATATATTTCCTCGTCATTGCCTATGTTCAATGAATTATTAAAATCCAGCCGATAACTGGTTACGAAACAAGCTGTTCCCCACATTTGATAAATGTACACCATCATGTTCAAGACAGGTATCATCAGCCTGAATGTCTGTGTGTGCTAACTGGTTTAGAAATAAGGTGTTCCCCACATTTGATAAATGAACACCATTCTGTTCAAGACAGGTATCATCAGCCTGAATGTCTGGGTTTAGCACATAATGGCCTCCAATATATGTTATCGCCTTAGCAGCATAGCTGCTTAGCCGCTTTCTGGCCTTTGTCAATGCTACGGAATTGATAGAATAACGCCATGAAAGCCTAGGAAGTATTTGGGACCAAACAACGACCACATCGGGTGAATTGACCCTAAAAGCTTAACATGCTTTTTAAAAACCTTTAATGGTTATTTCCCTCAATCATTTCCCCACGACCACATGAGTTGCTGCATCAGACATTGGCAAAATAAATAAATGTCATAAAAATATCCAGTATGTAAAGGCTGGAGGAAGATTGTAACTTTAATGTGTGGCTCCAAAAACAAATTGAATGTTAAACGTTCCTAAGCTGTCATAAATTAGCATCAGGATTATCGGTTAAATAATATGAAATGTAACATGTACATGTTACTCAGTTGCAGACTTGAACTCTGAATGATTTACGATAAAGCATGTATCCTTTCCTACTGTTTCGCGTGTCATGGTTATTTTCATTTCAGTCAGCAAACAACTGATATACATTTGTTTGTGTACAATATGCACATTTTCCCAAGAGTATTAATTTTTGTCTCCTGGATAATCAAGTTTATTTCTATTTTAAACATTACTTTAACTGCATTTTTACCTTTTATCTACGATCGATTTTAGACTTTTGTAATCAGTCATCATCATCAGAGGCCTAAGTAATTGATGAACAGTCAATCAATCGGTACATTTACAGGCTACAAACTCAATTTATGTCGGTGCTCCACTGTTTTATCAGCCACAATAGAAATTCCAAGAACTGCGTAACGATCTATAACTATCTAAAGGCTAATCCATCCAAACAATCCATCAACAATACACGAAGAGCATGTATACTTTTCAAGTAAACTAGCCCACAGTAAAAACGTTAGCCACAAAACTATGTAAACTCCTTTAACTAATACATAAAGATGTCATCGTGATGCTGACTATTGTAATGACATTTATCTCATTTATCACACAACCTAAGATGAAGATCTTTCCTGTCGTGTCCTTAATGGTGTATTCTCTTACTGCTCTGGCTTCTGCCAAGTCATTGAGTACCTTCATTGTTGCTTTTCTAGGCTATTGTTTTTTTGTATTATATTTACATGAGCATATTTGTGTTTTACTTGTATTGCCTATTGATGCTGCCTTGTTGGTTAGAGATTATATCATGGCGGGGATTTCTTTATTTACACTGTCCTGTTTTAATGGGATGACAGTAGGGTAAGTGTGAGGTTTGGTGCGTCCTAGAACCGGTTTAAGCCCCCAGTGGCCTACTTTGCCACTGACCGTTCCATGGCGGTAGCCCTATTGTCAACCCTTTTGTGTTTGTGATGTCGTTTGCATTTTTTATTACTTTTGCCTTTTCGTTTGTTTGTTTGCGCGTTTGTTTTTGTTTTTGTGGTTGAATGTCGTCCTTGAATGCTGCTTTCCCTGTCCGATATTCTTATCCTTCTTTGTTGACTTGGAGGAAATGTGTTATTAAAATACAATTTGCAATCTGCCCAGGTTCTATTGTGCATATACATTTTGGACGCCCTGTTGTTTATATAACTATGACTATGACTATTGACCCCAGAGATACACACACACACACACGCACACACTGCAGTGTGGAACCCTGCAGAGAAGTTTTTGTTTGAATAGAACACAGCATAGAAGTGGTTTTATAATATAGTGACCATACACAGAACTGGTTTGAAGTGCTATGTATTGACTAGGGACAAGCCGGAAAGGAACAGATAACTAAACTTCAATGAACCGCTGGTAAAAATACCTGGTGCAGGATAAATAAAACATCATCCTGGTGCAGGGTAAATAAAACCTCATCTATCAAAATGGAATAGCCCAAAACTAAACCAATGATCAAATGGAATAGCCTTAAAATGAGGCATTATGATAAGTGTGTAACTTCTGTCCATGTCTTGAATATGTACACCACTGATAAAGCACTGTATGAATGTATTAAACAATTGTAGACAAACTCTACACGACACAGTTTCGAAATTCACAAAGCTGCTGTGTGGCGTAGGTTTATCTTATAGAACAGGTAAAAAGTGGAACTTTGCATACAATACCAACACTGGAGGACTCTAAGACCTGTTCCACACATTGCATCTGATACCGACATAGGAACTTTTGACTGGTGTTAAGACAACTTGATGGTTACAGGAACTGAAATATAAGGCAGTATAAGGTAAAATGTCCTAGAGAATGAAACAAATTAAGTCTTGAAAGACATGATAGAGATCCAGTTAAAATTAAGCAGCATCAGCAATAGCATCAGTATAAAAACAACAGCCACTGTAATGAAAACATTTTTTTAACCTGCAAAACCTTATCCTACTTGCCTTATATTTAAGACAGAAGTATATTATAATAACATTCAGCTATTCATTCCCTGCAGTCCGTGAGTCAATTAATCATATTTGTCTAATGTGACTCACTGTTATTTACAGTTTTAATTGCCTCATGACGGACTCAATAATTAATAATTATTATTATTATTGTTTTCATTGTTTTTTGCAAATTGATTCACTGAATTGAAAATGTAGTCTATTTTAAGCACTGTAGCATTGGTAACAAACAGGATATTGTTTACTTGGAGACCATTTTAAACTTCCTAGTGTGAACTGTTTGCAGGAACAAGGTGTATCGAAAAGGAAAGGTGTGAACAATGTATAGCCATACATCACCTACCAACATCTCCAATGACTCCTGGTGTAAAATATGATATTTGGTGATTTTTGCATTATCTACCACAACAGCAGGATGTGGTGTAAAACATCATACCATAAAAAACATATCTAGCCAATTATTTATTTATTTATTTTAGTTTTTAGTTTTTATTAATATTAATACTATTATTTATATCCCAACTGTAATAAAGTGTATAAAAACCCACAGATTTAAACCCATAATAAAGTGTATAAAAACGTTTCCTTTTCCGCAGGCAGTGCAACATCTGTTCCCCTGGCTGACTAACGTCTTTGTACGGACTCTGCTACAAACAAACGAGCCACTCAACGATCTGTGACGTCACTGACTTGCTGAACAATCTTCACACCAGGGAGACATTACATGCAACCACTGACATTTCCCGGCAGAACTGGTTCGCACCATCGAACTGGCTCGCTTTCCACGACGCATAATCCAGTGTGATTATGAAAACAAAATCAACGTACACTGTATAAACCGAGCGCAAATGATACCAACTTATTGGAATCATTTTTATTTTTTTTATTTTTTTATTTTTTATTTATTTTTTATTTTTTGACATATTTATAATTATTACTATTTTTATTATATGTAATATATATATTTACTCATTATAATTATTAACCCACTATTATTATAAAAGTATTTATTTATCCTCCAATAACCGTTGATTATAACAGATATTATAATCAGTATTATTATCATATCATTTTACAACGCACTGCATGGTTTAGTGGTTGCACCATTTACAGTTCGCCACTATGATGTCCTCTTTGATTGTGCGTTGACCGAACGGATTATGGTCCCTATGATGACGTTTTCTTTATATTATATGAACATGATCATGTATGTGCTTTACTTATATTGCCTGTTAATACTGCATTTTGTGTTAAAGAATATAACATGGCGGGAGTATCTTTATTTACACTCGTTTTATTGGGATGACAATAAGGTAAGAGTTAGGTTCAGTGCACCATAGAACCTGGTTTAACCCCCACCCCTACCCACCCAGCGGCTGTTTTGCCACTGTGCGTTCCATTGCGATAGTCCTATTGTCAGACAGTTTATACCCAGTGGCCTACTTTGCCACTGACCGTTCCAAGGCGGTAGCCCTATTGTCAACCCTTTTGTGTTTGTGATGTCGTTTGCATTTTTTATTACTTTTGTATTTTCGTTTGTCTGTTTGCGTGTTTGTTTTTGTGTTTTGTGGTTGACTGTCGTCCTTGAATGCTGCTTTCCCTGTCCGATATTTTTATCCTTTTTTATGTTTGTGATGTCATATCTTGCCTTTTATTCAGCTTTCGTAGTTGTTTGTTTCTGTGCGTGTTTGTGGTTGACTGTGGTCCTTAAATGCTACATTTCCTTTTATATATACTTTTCAGTAAATTAAATGTATTCCTTGAAAACGAAACACAAAACTGCAAACAATGATGAGGTCAATGACGGTAATTGATATCGGCTAGATAAAAATGCCGTTACTAGCTCAATACTGTCCAATGAAGGCTTACAAAGGGCAGCAATATTAGGCTATTCAAGATGTCGACATTTTGCTCACAAGTCCAACTAGAGTTATCACTGAAAGAGATTAATACCCCCCACAATACCGCCTTGTCACATAAATATGGCAACCACAAGTAAACAATGGTCTAGTTTAAACATATTTATTTCCAATAAATGTACATGGAAATGGGGACGGGCCACAAGTTATTACAACATTAGAAATCCGGCCCTCCCGCTACAAAATATTCATACAATTTAGACAATGGCAAACACAATATTTAAACTACAAAATATGAAATAAACAGGAATTGAAAAAATAAGAGAGAGAGAGAGAGCGAGAGAGAGAGAGAGGGCGAGAGGAGAGGAGAGGGGGTATAATTAGCAAGTTCCTCAGAGTTGACTTTAGCATTTTGTTGGCAAATTCTAAATTGAAAAGGGGCCATAACTCCATCAAAAATTAGTGCTTTGTAACCAAAGTCGAACTTGACCTGTATTTTCTGGTCTTAAACCCGTGTACCAAAAATTATTTAAATCCGTTGACCCTTCCATGAGTTATCGTCCGGACACCGTTTTTTGGGCAAATTTTAATTTGAAAAGGGGCCATAACTCCATCAGAAATTGGTGGTTTGTAACCAAAGTCGAACTTGACCTGTATTTTATGGTCTTAAACCCGTGTACCAACAATCATTTAAATCCGTCGACCCTTTCATGAGTTATCGTCCGGACACCGTTTTTTGGGCAAATTCTAAGTTGAAAAGTGGCCATAACTCCGTCAAAAATTGGTGGTTTGTAACCAAAGTCAAACTTGACTTGTATTTTATGGTGTTATACTCGTGTACAAAATATTATTTAAATCCATCAACCCTTTCATGAGTTATCGTCCGGACACCGTAAAAACCAACAGACCGACCGACTAAAAACTATAAACCTTAGAAAGAAAGAAAGAAAGAAAGAAAGACGGACCGACCGACCGACAATCTCACTCCTATATACCCCGCTAAATTCGTTTGTGGAGGTATAATAAATGCCATTCTAGCAGGAAGAAGAAATAAGGTTTGTTCCTCAAAGCAATAACACATATATGGTATCTGACATTTACCAGTGTCAGTGCGTGGTTATATGTTACATACATACTCGTGAACTTAACCGGCCATGTCAAGTAGATATAAAAGTCGAACAGGAAACGTAGCATTTAAGCACAACTGTAAACCACAAACACACACAGAAACAATCAACACTTACAAAGATGAATAAAAGGCAAGATATGACATCATTAACATCATGGATATAGGCGTGTTATGTCAAAGATAAATGTTTCAATAATTGCATCAATAATGATTCCGATAAATGCATGCCAATCTACAGTTTGGCTCCTTGGTTTCTTTGTCAGTTATGTATTAATCGTATTTCAAAGCATGGGGTGTATTAAGCACGTCTATTACTTTTGAATTTGTCTTCATTTGACTTGATTTATAAACGCACGCCAAGCTATAAATCATTCATTGTGAAATAAGCTGTTTATCGGAGTCGTTTGATGGTAGTTAAGATGGATTGTTCGCATCATACACGATCAGTTATTGAAATAAGATCGTCAGACAACCAATACAGTGTATGCGGGCACTTTGTACATTGGTTGGAAAAGGGAGGTATATGCAACTGTATCTACGTCACATATCAGTAGAACGAAAACACAGTATACAGACACATGACATATCAACTAATTTATTACTTAACAATGCAAACGTGTAGTTTTAAAAACGTATAATACATTGATCACAAGACTTGCGGTGTGGGAGTGTAATAAAGCCATGATGTATTTATTGTGTAACACTAGTAACATAAATAAATGAAATAAATAAATAAAAAGAAGGCCGAAACATCGTTCGACTTTTGACAACGTTATATACAGGCATCTACACTCATACATGTCGCTTTAAGAGTTTTGTGATATATATAATACATGTATCACATTCGTGCCTATTCAATATTGAATTTGTTTAACTCGTCGGACACAATTAATATGATGCTCGGCACAGCCTGATATTATATATTTTATCCAACTCGTTTAATAAATTCAATATTAAACAGGCACTCATGTAAGTTCCTCTATATATTGAAACACTTATATCAGTTTGAAAGGAAGTGTTGTTTTTAGGCAAGACACTTTGCCTTAGCTAGTGTGAACGTACACAAGGCGGCCCCTGTATCGTAAACGCGTTACAGAACCTCTGGAATCAGTTCAGTAGTAAGAGAAGCAACGCTATTCCTCCCCTCTGTATTGAGACGGCTCCAAGTAACAAGTTTTAAGAAACATATTAAGGTCAATACAACCAGGACTCATATCTCTAATACCTGGTTTACACATTAAATCAGCATATTGCATATAACAATATAAACCACATTATATTCTACCCTTATCACAGATTCACCGATTCATTTGCACAAAACGTTTTGAACCAATACATATTTGTCTTTATTTGTGTTTATAAGCGGCATTAATAACTCATTGAATGCCGCGGTATGTGTTGATACATATCGGAAACCGTTGATGGTTGATAATGCTG
>JAWPHD010001917.1:0-62500 GCA_037043455.1 Cyrtodaria siliqua | reverse complement strand
CAATATATAGCGGAAATTCCCGAGTTTCGTTTCTTTTTCGCTTCAGTATATATCATTGGTACAAATACGATAAATGGTGTCAGACCAGTCAGGAATTACTTCCGGGTCGTAGGGTGCTGAAATAGTTCCATGTAAAAATCCGAAGTGTCTCATTTGCATGTGTTTTCTCAAAATTGATTTTCATTTTACAGTTAAATTTACCCTTATGTTAAAATGTCATGTCTGCTGTCACTAATAACAAGTATTTTACTGTGTTTTTCAGGACTATGTCTTCGTCGCGTATGAGCACAGAGGTTAGGTAGAGATGCGGCTTTGACCGTGTGTAATTCAAAATACGCATTTTGTGAATGAATGATATGAACTGCTGAAAAACTGAATCGGTGTTTTTTCCTGGATATAGGACAATTTGAGAGCCAAAGATGTGTGATTCACAGGATTAAAGTGTATATAAGTGAACGAATGTTGTGGGACGTGTGACTGAGCCCCAAACAGGGCATAGTTTGCATTGTGTTCAATGGGCTGTTTTTCACCGGTCTGACACCATATATACACAATTATGCGCATGCGCATAAAGTATTATTATATGTTGGTTAGTATATGTTGGTTAAACCGTTTGGAGTATATATGCATACAGAATATGTGTTTATTTGGTGTAAATGTCGGATTTAGTTTCACTCTGGTGCAGGTATTGATGATGAACACATATCAAGGGAGTCAACTGTATATTTCACTACAGTATTATTACTCGTACTTATTTCCCTTATACCGCTGGTCAAGTTTTTAAAGCTACGTAGTCTATACTTACACTAGTACTATTACACTCCTGAATATGAATCGTAATGACTCACGGAGGTAGAAGTGTCAATTCCACGAACATTTACAAGTCAGTTTATTAGCCAGAATCGATGCGTAAAAGATCAATGACAGAAGTGCAGTGGTGTAGTGGTTAGAGTGTCTGACCTGCAATCGGGAGGTCGTGGGTTCGAGTCCCCTGGCCGCGTCATAACAAAGACTTTAAACAGTGTAGTAGTTACTTGTAACACTTACTTGACAAGCAAACAATGGGTCTGGTTGGCACGGTGTCAAAAAGGTGACTAGGAGGGGAAGCATGTACTACGGCGTGGTATTCCAGTGTGGCAGTACTCTACCTGCTGCAAGTAGACTGTATATAGATACATAGCACTACACACAATCACTCACACAAAATTCCACACATAATGCCGAGTCAGCGAGGTATTCTTCTCGGTGTTTAAATGGTAGAGGGACTATAATACTTAAAGTTACACACTCACACATGACTTTTCTTATCTAGCTTTCGTACAGGTAAAATCGATAAGTATACAGCTTCCGATTATATTCCATAAACAAAAACGGCGAGGAGCCGAACCGAAGAGCGGAACGGGATTTGAACCAGGGACCTTTCGCTGTTATTTGTTCTTTATTACATGCAAGTATAACAACTAGACCACGGATATGTGTGGGTATGTTGCAGCATTTTAACACTATATAGGTCATTCCCAACATCTCGTACACTGCTTCGCAGCATGACTCGAATGTAATACGCAGGTTTCCATATTGGTTACGTCATAATAGCGTGACGCGCGTTAGATTCCCGCCAAAACGAATTTGCATTCAAAATCAAAGTTATCTTCAACGTTTTGCAATGTCATTTAGCCGATTGCTCCATCTATAGTTTATTTACGTGAAAGCAGTGATAAAACCTTCATCTGTATTGTATATAACAAACATGCAACGCAAATCATACATCAACACGTGTGGCAAGTGGCCATATTGTGTATGTAGCAACAGCTTAGCAACAGTGCACTATTTTCTGTGCCGTTGCCTTCCGGCTAACAGAATGTGAAGATTTTGAACATACCGAAGCGCCGTGATACACACGAGGCGGGATCCCGAGGAATGACGGGATTGGCCGAGCGTTCACGATTGTATATAGGTATTACGCAATAACAGCGCACACATACAAATCGAGGTAAAGTCATTTTTGATCCTAATAAATGAAATTAACATTCAACATTCGACATGTGACATACGACATTCGACATACGATATTCACTTTGAAGGATGCTTTTGAATGTGGTATGTCGTATGTCGAATTCGTATGTCGTATGTTGTATGTCGCGTGAAACGAAATTCACTTTGAAGGATGCTTTTGAATGTCGTATGTAGAATGTTGTATGTCAAATGTAATATGTCCAATGTCGTATGTTGTATGTCGCGTGAAACGACATTCACTTTGAAGGTTGCTTTTGAATGTCGTATGTCGAATGTCGAATGCCGTATGTCGAATGTCATATGTCGAATGCTGTATGTTGCGTGAAACGACATTCACTTTGAAGGATGCTTTTGAATGTCGTATGTCGAATGTCGTATGTCGAGTGTTGTATGTCGCGTGAAACGACATTCACTTTGAAGGATGTGTTTGAATATCGTTTGTAGAATGTCGTATGTCAAATGTATGTCGAATGTCATATGTCGAATGTCATATGTCGAATGTTGTCAAGGAAGTCCCTATAGGTCAGTGGTTAGATCGCCTGACTGTAAAAAAATAGAAGGACGTATGCTCGAGTACCGAGAGTGGCTAACTTTTTTCCTGTAAATTATAAATCTGTGTGAAGTGTACTGCTATAAAGGGTACATAGCTTTAACACACTGGTTGTTGTATTAACATTTTCGTCGCCAAATTTCAAATGTCGTCTGCTAAAATTTGAATTCAAACCTTCCGGTAATATGTTATATATAAAGTGCTATGGAAAAAAGTCATCCTGAGTTGTGAACAGTCTTAACCCTGATCAGCTAGCACATGGTGTGCATGTTGATCTGGGCCTAAACTAATCGTAAAATCAATGGCTTTGACTGTGGCAGTGAAATGGTTAATATAGTTATATTGATTGACAGTTGAGTTAAATGATTAGCAAGCGAGTGAGTGAAAACTAACTTAGGACATAAACATTAGTGAGCGAGTGACTGAAAACTAACTTAGGACATAAACGATTAGTGAGCGAGTCAGTGAAAACTAACTTAGTGAGCGAGTGAGTGACAACTAACCTAGTGAGCGAGTGAGTGAAAACTAACTTAGGACATAAACGATTAGTGAGCGAGTAAGTGAAAACTAACTTATTGAGCATGTGAGTGACAACTAACTTAGTCAGCGAGTGAGTGAAAACTAACTTAGTGAGCGAGCGAGTGAAAACTAACTTAGTCAGCGAGTGAGTGACAACTAACTTAGGACATAAACGATTAGTGAGCGAGTGAGTGAAAACTAACTTAGTCAGCGAGTGAGTGAAAACTAACTTAGTCAGCGAGTGAGTGACAATTAACTTAGGACATAAACGATTAGTGAGCGTGTGAGTGACAACTAATTTAGTCAGCGAGTGAGTGCCAACTAACTTAGTGAGCGAGTGAGTGAAAACTAACTTAGTGAGCGAGTGAGTGAAAATGAGTGAAAACTAAATTAGGACATACTCGTATAATGCTGCATAATAGTCCTCTCTATCTCTAACACACTGGTCATTCTTTGTCTACTTCTTACATAAGGGGCCTCCGTGGCCAGGATAGTAAAGACGCTACGTCTATAACTGTCTCGCCTCTCATAACTGCGGGGTCGAATCCCACTCGGAGCTCGATTTGTCAAGTGAAAAAGTGTCGATTCTTATGGATGACGATAGGTATACAGTACATGTTCTTCTCAGGAAAAATGTGGTGGTCTGACTAGCAAAACTAGGTAGCTTGTATCTGACAGACGTTTATGATAGCGTTTGTGTCAAGGTCAATGCCACTTTTTTAAAGATAGTCAAATGGATTATAGGCGATAACGAAATTTAAGAATGAGATATTGGAACGAAATTCAGTGTGCTTATTAAACACACGGTACCTGTTTTTTGTGGAATTTCTAAGTTTCTTGTATTGTATTTTGCGTCGCAATCTCTTTCTTGTTTTCAGATTCGTTTGTATTTTATGCAGTTATAAAACAGTAAGGTCTGACAGCAGTTTCATCACAGCAGTGTTGTGTGTGTAAGAACATTACTATCACCATATTCTAGTATGTGAGATTGATATTACACTGTTCTAATTGGGAATCCAGCAGTGTAACGATAGTTGGGGATCCAGCAGTGTAACGATAGTTGGGGATCCAGCAGGGAAACGATAGTTGGGAATCCTGCGGCTTAACGATAGTTGGGGATCTAGCGGCACAACAGTAGTTGGGGATCCAGCAGCGTAATGATAGTTGGGGATTGAGCAGCGTAACTTAGTTGGGGATCCAGCAGTGTAACGATAGTTGGGGATCCATCAGTGTAACGATAGTTGGGGATTCAGCAGTGTAACGATATGCGGGGATCCAGCAGTGTAACGATAGTCATGGATCTAGCAGTGTAACGATAGTGGGGATCCAGCAGTGTAACGATAGGTGGAGATCCAGAAGTGAAACGATAGTCGGGGATCCAGAAGTGTAGCGATAGTCGGGGATCCAGCAGTGTAAAGATAGTTGGGATCCAGCAGTGTAACGATAGTTGGGGATCCAGCAGTGTAACATAGTTGGAAATCCAGCGATGTAACGATAGTCGGGGATTCAGCAGTGTAACGATAATTGGGGATCCATCAGTGTAACGATAGTTGGAGATCCAAGAGTGTAACGATAGTCGGCGATCCAGCAGTGTAACAATAGTCGGAGAACCAGCGGTGTAACGATAGTCATGGTTCAAGCAGTGTAACGATTGTCGAGGATCCAGCAGTGTAACGATAGTCGGGGATCCAGCAGTGTAACGATAGTTGGGGATCCATCAGTGTAACGATAGTTGGGGATCCAGCAGTGTAACATAGTTTGGAATCCAGCTGTGTAACTATAGTCTGGTTCTCCAGCGGTGTAACGATAGTCGGCGATCCAACAGTGTAACAATAGTCGGAGATCCAGCAGAGTAACGATAGTTTTAGGTCCAGCAGTGTAACGATAGTTGAGAATCCAGTAGTTTAACGATAGTTGGGGATCCAGAAGTGTAACGATAGTTGGGGATCCAGCAGTGTAACGATAGTTGGGTCCAGCAGTGTGACGATAGTTGAGTATCCAGTAGTTTAAAGATAGTTGGGGATCGAGCATTGTAACCATAGTTGGGGATCCAGCAGTGTAACGATAGTTGGGGGTCCAGCAGTGTAACGATAGTCGGGGATCCAGCAGTGTAACGATAGTTGGAGATCCAGTAGTGTATCGATAGTCGGGGATCCAGAAGTGTAGCGATAGTTGGGGATCCAGCAGTGTAACGATAGTTGGGATCCAGCAGTGTAACGATAGTTGGGGATCCAGCAGTGTAACATAGTTGGAAATCCAGCGATGTAACGATAGTCGGGGATCCAGCAGTGTAAAGATAATTGGGGATCCATCAGTGTAACGATAGTTGGGGATCCAGCAGTGTAAGGATAGTCGGCGATCCAGCAGTGTAACGATAGTCGGAGAACCAGCAGTGTAACGATAGTCATGGTTCCAGCAGTGTAACGATAGTCGATGATCCAGCAGTGTAACGATAGTTGGAGATCCAGAAGTGTAACGATAGTCGGGGATCCAGCAGTGTAACGATAGTTGAGGATCCAGCAGTGTAACATAGTTTGGAATCCAGCTGTGTAACTATGGTCTGGTTCTCCAGCGGTGTAACGATAGTCGGCGATCCAGCAGTGTAACAATAGTCGGAGATCCAGCAGTGTTACGATAGTTTTGGGTCCAGCAGTGTGACGATAGTTGAGTATCCAGTAGTTTAAAGATAGTTGGGGATCGAGCATTGTAACCATAGTTGGGGATCCAGCAGTGTAACGATAGTTGGGGGTCCAGCAGTGTAACGATAGTCGGGGATCCAGCAGTGTAACGATAGTTGGGGATCCAGCAGTGTAACGATAGTTGGGAATCCAGTAGTTTAACGATAGTTGGGGATGAGCAGTGTAACGATAGTTGGGGATCCAGTAGTGTAACGATAGTTGTGGATCCAGCAGTTTAACGATAGTTAGCGATCCATCCAGTGTAACGATAGTTGGGTTTCGAACAATGTAACGATAGTTGTGGATCCAGCAGTGTAACGAGAGTTGGGTTTCCAGCAATGTAACGTTAGTTTGGGATCCAGCATTGTAACGTATCGTTGTGGATCCAGCAGTGTAACAATAGTTGGGGATCCAGCAGTATAACGATAGTTAGGGATCAATAAGTGTAGCAATATGCGGGGATCCAGCAGTGTAACGATAGTCATTGATCTAGCAGTGTAACGACAGTCGGGGATCCAGCAGTGTAACGATAGTTGGAGATCCAGAAATGTAACGATAGTCGGGGATCCAGCAGTGTAGCGATAGTTGGGATCAAGCAGTGTAACGATAGTTGGGATCCAGCAGTGTAACTATAGTTGAGGATCCAGCAGTGTAACATAGTTGGAAATCCAGCGGTGTAACGATAGTCGGGGATCCAGCAGTGTAACGTTAATTGTGGATCCATCAGTGTAACGATAGTTGGGTTTCCAGCAATGTAACGATATTCGGGGATCCAGCAGTGTAACGATAGTTATGGATCCAGCAGTGTAATGATAGTTTGGGATCCAGCAGTGTAACGATAGTTAGTTTTTCAGCAGTGTAACGATAGTTGGGAATCAAGCAGAGTAACGATAGTTATGGATCCAGCAGTGTAATAATAGTTGAGGATCCAGCAGTGTAACGATAGTTGGGAGTCCAGCAGTGTAACGATAGTCGGGGATCCAGCAGTGTAACGATAGTTGGGGTTCCAGCAGAGTAACGATATTTATGGATCCAGCAGTGTAACAATAGTTGCGGATCCAGCAGTGTAATGATAGTTGGGGATCCAGCAGTGTTACGATAGTCGGGGATCCAGCATTGTAACGATAGTTGGGGATCCATCATTGTAACGATAGTTGGGGATCCATCATTGTAACGATAGTTGGGAATCCATCATTGTAATGATAGTTGGGGATCCAGTAGTGTAACGATAGTTGGGAATACAGCAGTGTCACGATACTTGGAGATCCAGCAGTGTAACGATAGTTGGGGATCCAGCAGTGTAACGATAGTTGGTGAACCAGCAGTGTAACGATAGTTGGTGAACCATCAGTGTAACGATAGTTTGTGAACCAGCAGTGTCGGTGATTGGACAGTGACAGTTGTAGAGCCATCAGTGACGGTTGTGGAACCGGCAGTGTTTGTGACTGACAGTGATATAGCATTGTTTTAACATTCGTGGAGACAGTCACGTTGAGGAAGACATTTGTTATATATGGTTAATTGTGGTTCCACAAGTACAAACTCAAAATAACTGATATGTTTAAGTTACATATTTCATCTTTATTAACGCCTCATAAAGCAATGATAATAATATAAATCTTCAATCAATGACATTAAATTATATATATTTTGCAGGTAATTTAACAACAGTGTCATCCAACAATATATAATTTATAGTATAATGTTTTAAAATAGCACCCTGTTTAACATGTTATTTTAACTAAAATGGCGAATAGAATAATACATGGCTTGATCCCAGCGCAGTCTGATGTTGCCCGGTCCACTCAGGTACGCTCGTTGTGGTGTAATATATTCAAACAACACGCACATGGAATGATTTAACGGCCAGTTTTTTTAATATATATTCATATGTATGGGAAGCCATAACCGTCAAAATGTGGATATTTACAAACCATTCAATGACATGCCATTTAATTCAACATGAAGTCATTTGATGACGTACATATTGATTCGATGCGACGTGTAAACTTTGTTCATTCGTTACAAAGTGAATTGATACAGTTCGGAGTGAAATGATACGGTGTAAAATTTCAAACCATACGACGCAAATAGAAATCATTCAGTGCAATGACAAAACATTTGGCAAAAAACTAATGCAATACAGTAAAATACAAGTCGGTACGATGAAAACTTAAACAATTCATCGAAAAATGTGAAGTGATACAGAACAAAGTAAATCAGCATGATGCAATATGAATCAGTTTAACGCAAACACATTTAGTCTGGTGGTAAGTAAAATGAGCGGGCGAAAACAAAGTCGGTGCGATGCAAACGCAATCCGTTCGACAGAAACTGATTTCATTACGTGCAAAGTGAAACGGTGCGACATCTGGCGGCGATATTTGCCACATAACGTGCAGTGTTATTTTCCCTACATAATTACTGGCCTTATGATAAATCAAAGTACTCAAAGTACTGAGAATACAAGGTTTGATAGGAAAGACTGTATGAATATATGTGCAATTACTGGACATTTCAAATTTCCATAAATTTTACATAGTTTTAGCCAACTTGGCGATCTTGGGCGACCTACAAAAATCTTAGATGGTCAATCCATTTCAAATATATAATATTGTGATCAATTGTCATTAAACTGTTTCAAATGTAGACTAGAATATTATTTTATGAAATTGCTGATGGATAGACAGATTTGTGTTTTATGGCCAAACTGTCACTCAAGATGACCTCCATGTCTAAAATTATGTCATTTACAGAGTGGCGTGTATTACGTAGTCTTTCCTGAACAAGATGCACAAGAGGGCCTATATCACTCTACTGGCTTGAATAGTCTAAGGCCTACCGGAAAACATTTATTTTTAAAAAATCAAAGGCTATAACTCTGACGTGTCTAGTCTGATGCAACTGGTTTTGAACTTGTCCAAGTTCAGTGGCGTAACCTAAAAAACGTCTTCTGCTGCAGGGACACATAACTTAACAAGCGGCACTACCCGTTGATTCAACTTCCCTAGGTATGTCCCACACATTGAAAAGAAACTTTACTGTAGTATTTACTAAATAAATAAAATACAAATTTATTGGTGGAAAGAAGAATTGAAATTGACTATAAGTAAATAAACGGGTACAATTGACCATAATTTTGATAAATAAACAGCAACAACAAGAAACAGAACAGAACCGAGCTGGACGAAGTAGGTTAAAATGTTGCAGCCATGTGCAGTTTTAAACTGTGTCCGGTTGGGTCCAGATACAATGTCGCATTGTCGTGGGCAACAATGCGACACCCGACAATGCGACATCGCGACGTTGCGATATGACATTGCGACATTGCGATACGAGACAACTCGACACTGAGATACGACAATCCATACATATGCACATACGTATGGAAACGTATAAGTTTCACCAGTTGTTGCGTTAATTACCTCCTTATATATTTCAAAATTGGCGGGTTGTTGCATTGTTTCGCGTCTTCTCGGCCCCATTTTCTCGACTTACGGCGTGTTTCTTGAATCATTTCGACTTGAAAGAATGCAACTTAGTACGATTTACCTTCACATGTCAGAAAGACTGAAGTCGACATGTTCGTCATCTGAATACGTTTAGTTGCTGTATGTCGTCTTGACTAGTTATTATTGACTATGTCGTCCAAAATGTAATGACTTATTCTCTTGTTTTAGGTTACGTTCTCAAGTTCATCTTAACTTCTTGAGTTGAACAAATCGTCATGGTCAATTATTTTGCGAAAATGTCATCTGACGAAATAAAGTTGACGTACACATTTGTTAGGATATGCCACATTATAACATAGTTAAAATCGGAGCCTTGTACGGGTACATGTATTTGAAGAACAGCTTAAATATGGCAAGCATCGTTCCTTTGATTTTGCAAGTATGTCATATATTTTATTTTGAAAATAAGTTGAATTGAATGTTGTTTAACCGTTCATCAACACAGTATAGGTTATTTAGAGCATCCCCAGAGAGAATGGAATGATACATATGAATATGGCAACCTGACCTACTATTATTATCGAAAAGATTCCTATGGGTCTTTAACGTGCTCGGAGGGTAGACCAATATCCGGGACCGCCCGGTTTATGTCAACATCCGACTGACAAGACTATGGGAAAGTGTTTTGGCCAAGAACACAACCACCAGACTCAGTGGCAACGGCCAGTCTTGTACCCGCGGTCTCCGGTTATCTACTTTTGAAATTACCATTTCCGACAAATAGTCTGATAGTCTGACATGTTGAAAATAATATTATATTATATTATTAGCTCTACTGACCGAAGGCCAGCAGAGCTTATGGGATGGGGAGTCGTCCGTCGTCCGTTAACTTTTGCCTCGTTAACACGATAGGCCTTCATTTTCCATCAGATCTTTTTCAAACTTTACCAGATTGTTGATATCAATGAAAGCTCGGACGAGCTCGAAAACCATTGTCAATTTAGTAAAGCATGCTATATTTCCTGTATTTTGCCTCGTTAAGACGATAAGGCCTTCATTTTTCATCCTATATTTACCGAACGTTACCAGATTGTTACTATCGATAAAAGCTTGGATAAGTTTGAAAACCGACCAATTCGGATTAGTTACATTGGAGTTATGGCCTTTGATTTATTTCAAAGATGCTGTATTTTGCCCCATGAAGACGACTGGACCTTCATTTAGCCGGATTTCAGTGTAACTTTGCAGAGATGATCAGTACCAAGTCTATTTATACATATCGTCACTGTGTGCCAGTTAAATGATGACCCGTTAAAGGTTTTAATACAAAAACTTTGTCTGGACTAGTTCTTCTGAACCCCCGGCCGGATTTCAACGAAACGTTTTAGGGTTGATCAGTACTAGGTCTAGTTGTGCATATCGTCGCCGTCTTCTGGATGAATGATTTTAGTGGAGTTACGGCCCTTTAAAGATTTTAATACACACATTTTGTCTGAACTAGTTCTCCTGAACCCTTGGCCGGATTTCAACGAAACTTTTCAAGGATGATTGGATCCAAGCCAAGTTGTGCGTCATCACAGTGTTGCGATTGAAATATATTTGGCGGAGTTCTGGCGTTTAAGAGGTTTTAATACACAAACTTTGTCCGGTCTAATTCTCCTCAACTCCTGGCCGGATTTCAATGAAAGCAGTATCAAGCCTACTTGTGCATATCATTGCCGTGTTCCAGTCGAATGATTTTTGGCGGAGTTATGGCCCTTTAAAGTAGCTATCCCAACATTTACAACATATGTACACCGTTTCTTAACCTACTGACGACGAGGTGTATATCTAATATACCTATTTGGAGAATCCCAACTTTAGGTTTAATTACACTAAATTAGCCGGATGCGCTCGCCTGGTGCAATCGAAAGCAGTTCTGTATTAAAAGGTGTTGATCTTTTTTTTCTTTAAAATCTTTTTTAGTGCAATTTCCTGTTATTGTTTGGCTGTAACTATATTCTGGACATGTTGCTGATATTTGAAAAGGGAGCTCATCGTGTTTTTGATCGTTTTTGATATAAATTTCAGAAGTGAAAGTAGACAGGGTAGGAAATTGCAAGGGGTAAAATAGCTTTAACCCGGTGTTAGTATACAGCTGAAGAAAGGTTTCTTAGAAGGTATTAAACCCCCTATTTCCTTGTTGATATTTAATAGCAGACATGTTTATTTACATGATAAAGTAAGTTTCCCAGAATTCTAATCAGGTTTGAGATGTTAACAGGTTGTGAACATTTAACTTTACTATGGAAGGGGCATGGAGGGGCATGGAGACTCATTTACACTATTATAACCTATATAGACACATTATAAACCGCTTAAACCAGCAAGACCAAACCACACAACTGGAGCGTTGAATTAAGAGTTACCAACTCATAATTCATTTTACCCATATTCAATCCCGGGTATTTTAAAAATCCTTGAATAAACCTACATCATTATATGACCTGAACACCTGGATAGAATTTTGATGAACGGTTTTGTTGTGCAATTTTGCATTTATTTGGAGGGTTAGTTTCTTTAAATGTTTTAATACACAGACATTGTCCAGACTAGTCCCTTCTGAATTCTTGGCCGGATTTCAACGAATCTTGGCGGGGATGATGAGTACCGTGCCTAGTTGGGCATGTCATCGCCGTGTTTCAGTTGAATGACAGTTTGTCAGAGTTATGACCCTTTTAGGAAGTTAATACACAAACTTTGTACAGACTAGTTCTGGTGAACCTCTGGCCGGATTTCAGCAAAACATCATAGTTGCGTATATCATCACCGTGTTTTAGTTGAATGAATGTTGGCAGAGTTGTGGCCCTTTAAAGGTTTTAATACACTAACTGGGTACAAACTACTTCTCTTGAACCTCTGGCCAGATTTCAGCGAAACGTGGCATGATGATCAGTACCAAGGCGTGTTGCGCATATCATCGCCATGTTCCGGTTGAATGATGATTTGACGGAGTTATTGCCCTTATACATAAACTTTATCTTTAGCCAGTAGAGCGCCCACAGGCCCTCTTGGACCTCTTGTATTATACTATGTTATATTATATTATATTATTATATTATATTATTTTATATTATATTATATTATATTATTATATTATATAATATTATATTATATTATATATTATATTAATATTATATTATATTAATTATATTATATTATATTATATATATTATATTATATTATATTATATTATATTACATTATGTATGCGTGCGTATATTGTTGTTGCTGTTGTTTATTTTTTATACTTTGTTTATTTCAGCTATTAGTCATCATACTATGTGGAGCTGAGAATCAGGCAATTCCATATCCCGGGGACAACGCACCAGTTGATGACTTGGTTCAGTATTACATGAGCATATTGTATACCTCCAACGAAATTTGCGGTTTCCTGTTGTTCGTTCATGGAATAGTCATGAGTGTTTCAACTTTAAAGAGAATTAAGCGGAGGCTGAAACTAAGAAGGAAAAACTGTGAAAGTCCACTTAAGAGAATCGTCTCCAGAATAGTTGTAGTGCATCATAATGAATTTCAAAACTTGGGCTATAAATCTTTATGGCGATTATTAAATGTCACACATGGTTTGCGTGTTACTCAAGAAACAGTTAGGTTATGTCTCTAAGCCATCGACCCGGAAGGAGTATCTCTGAGAAGACATCGTCGTTTGAGAAGGAGAGTGTATTACAGTAGAGGTCCTAACTACCTCATACATATTGATGGATACGATAAGTTAAATATAGCTATTCATGCTGCCATCGTTGGTTATTCGATGAAAATCGTGTGGTTGAAAGCAGGTCCTTCAAATAACAATCCAAAATTCATAGCTCGATATTTTTTAGACTTTGCAAGAGATTAGGGAGGGTACCGAGAATGGTACGATCGGATGGGAGTTCTGAAAATGTTTTAAAAGATCTTCAGATGTCCCTCAGGGTGTATCACAAAGACGATATGTCTGGTTGAACAAGTTTTCTTACTGGAAAATCTACTGGAAATCTAAGAATTAAGAGACTATGGGGGAGTCTTAAAATACATTTTTCCCAATACTGGGGAAATTATTTCAGCGATATGCGAGACAGAGGTGTATTTACTGATACAGACCCACTTTACATTGATTGCGTTCGTTTTTGTTTTCTTCCAATTATTCAGAATCAGTTAGACATATTTGTTGAAAATTGGAATTAGCATACAATCAGATCACAGCAAAATGAGGTATTAGTGCCGTCTGTATTCCTGAAGCGATTTACTATCCACCGGAAGCGTTTGGAGCATATGATTACTAGCTTCCACTGATTTACAAACCTCAATTAGTATCCCTTCCTCTACTATCAGAGAAGGGGTCATCCACCATGTACCATTGGACACGGACATGGACGAATTAAAAAAGGAATTTGTGGACGAAAATAACAAAACTCCACATATCATTTCTCTTAACATTCTAAAAAACAAATTTGGGTTAAACACAGGGGCAGTGAAGGTCGTCGTCGGTGGGGATACACTCCCTAAAATTCTCAAAATATTTAAAACATTTACTTCATTTGAAGTGGAGGAATTTGTCTCTCCCCTTATTAGATGTTTCCAGTGTCAGGGCTTTGGGCACACAGTTAACACATGCAAAGGAACTTTATCCTGCGCCAAATGTGCCAAAGCCCACCACACTGGAGACTGCTCCTCCACAAACTACTGCTGTGCAAACTGTGGAGGTCCACAAACTACTAGGTATAGGGGATGTTCCGCCTATACCAAAGCAGTAGAAATTACAAAAATTACTCAGTTAAAACAAGTTTCTTGGGCTGTGGCCATCAACATTTTTAAGGATACAAAACAATCAAGACCCCGTACTTTTTCATCTAAATCTTATGTCTCACCACTTGAAAATCACTTGGAAAAAAACTCTCCTAATGTCCCAATAAATCACGAGACTACTAAAAAATCAATCTGGGTCACAGAAAAAAGTTATTGGGATGTTGATCCTGAACCCCCAACACTTAATACAAATCATTCAGAGATACCTTCTCTACAAGGTATAAAAACACGTCCATTTAAAAAAAGTCAAACTATATCATATCCTCATAAAGTCCCCTTATATAGACAGCCAAGGAAGGTATTCCTAAACAAACGAGCCACAGACTTCGAAACCCTTCAGTATAATAGATCTAGATTAAAATACATTCCTTCACTACTTGAAATTAAGACCCGCCCGTTCAAAATCCACTCCCCAGATACTGTCCATCCACAGATCCCCAAAAATTTACAGGATTCAGTTCCCAAAGTCCCCCAGCCCCAACTCAATCCCCTAAAACAGGACTCTACTAAACTCAACTTATCTAGTTCCCCTACCACCCTCATCTATAGGGCCACACCAATATTACTTCCAAATACTACATGTATCCCTGACAAGGTAACCTTAACATTAGGGACAACAAATAATCAACTTAAAACAGAAAACATGCAAATGACAAATATAGCTCACGCTGACAAAATTATCACTATAGATAATGAGCTAGCAGTTGACACCGAAATGCTCTCTAGCTCTTTTTGGAACCCGAAAATAATTAAATTTAGCAGAGGTCAGGATAAGAAGATCCGCCGACTTGGCAAACCTCTCCTCTCTTCTCCTCCTCTAAACCAACTCCCCCCCCCCCCCCCCCCCCCAAATATAGAGGAGACTACAAACCCCATAGAGGTCACCCAGACCCTTCATAAGGAAATAAGTTTATTACCCTCCATCTTGAATACAATCACAAACGGAGCTATAACCTACACTCTAGATCCTCTAAACCTTTTAAATCACATCCGTATTGACACTAAAACAGAGATCCGTGCTACAGAATCCTCAAATCCTAAAAATCCCAATTATATTGATATCTCCACCAGGTCTATAGATTGTTCCTTTCAGAAACCATCAGACCCTGTCATGAAAACTGATACAAACAATACACAATCCCCCCAAAACTCTCCAGTTCAGTTTAATCCCCTTTACATTGATATCTCCACAAGGGAAAGTGACAGTTCTTCCCAAAATTTACCAGAACATGCCAACAAAATGGCTATAAATAATCAAATAACCCCCATAAACTCTCCGGAGATAGGCCCAAAACAATCTACACCTAACAAAGCTCCCGCTACAAATTTGGATCCTTAACACCAAATCTCAAATAAGTCTAACTGCTCATCCGTTTTCTCACCTAATACCTCTACAACAATTAGTGATAGCAGCATTTTTAACGTAACTCAAAATACTTCTATAATATCATCCGGAGAAAGTATAGATTCAGATTGGACGTCAAATTATAGCTTTTTTTACAAATCAATTCTCGACCTGGTGGAACTAAACGAGACCCCCACCCCTAGCATCCCAACAAGAATTACACCCATAATATTAGAATCTTCCTCCCAAACTTCCCCTTATAAAATAAGTGTATCTGGGTATTCGAAAACCATGATTACAAATATTGATATCTTAACGAAAGTAACAATTAAATTACTAAATGAAAAAACTAGACCCAGTGGCCCTCTGTTAATTTCCCATGTACAAAGAGAAATCTTTAGAGCAATTCAACCATTGACTAAAGACCCCTTACTTCAACAACCCCAACCCCCTACTATTGAATACAAAAGGGACAGCACTCATAAGTCTAGTATAGTTACTAACAAAATAAGTAAGAACTCCCGTGTCCTAAAAACACCAAAAAAATTACAAGGAGCTCTAAAGGTAACAAAAACACCTAGAAAATTAATTATATCATCGATAAGCTCAAAAAAACAGAATACCTCTGTGAAAAATAGGATAAAAAAACTGTTGAAATGAACAAGTTAGTAAACATAATATCTTTTAACGCGGGGGAACTAACTCATATAAAGCATGCAGAAATAAAACTGTTCTTAGATCTAAATCCTGAAATTGACATTATATGTCTGCAAGAAACAAAATTTAACAAGAACAACTTTAAAACTATACCGGGATTCAGACATGAATTCAAATTCTTTAATAATAAAAATAACAATGATTGTGGGGGTTGGCCGTCTATTTTAAAAATTACATTAATTATGAAAATATAAATATAGAAAATCCTAGGGACGACAATGATAATACTACAATTGAAGTCCAGCTTTTCAAAGTGTTATACAAAGACTACACTTTTATTTTATCTAATCTTTATTCAAGAAACTGTGACAGCAGATCATTAAACAGAATTAGCAAGAAAATAAATGAGCTTAATATAAAACACGTCTTAATAACTGGAGACTTTAACGCCCATCACCATGCATGGGGATCAGAACACTCTAATAAAAAGGGGAAAGAAATTCTGTCTTGGGTTGACGAGCAGAATTTAGTCCTTCTTAACGACGGCTCCCCAACTCACATCGATAACAGAACGGGCAACCTCTCAAACATTGATTTGTCTTTCTCTACCATCCCCCTCTCTCAAAAAACTCAATGGACAGTTCTAGATGATAATTGGGGGTCTGACCACTTCCCAATTTATATCTCTATACAGCTTACAAATGATAAGATATCACATGAACAATATAATCAAGATAAATACAACTATAATAAAACTGACTGGGACCTTTTCAATATTCTATGTAAAGACTTAAATACAGAAGAATTATTCTCAGAAGATATTAATATATTTAATAATAATTTAACTGACGTGATATTGAATATAGTACATCAAAGTGTCCCGATTTATAATAAAATGCCAAAAAATAAAAATGTCCCATGGTGGAATTCTGAATGCAAACAGGCGGTTAAAAAACACAAATACATTAAAAATGCAGAGCTTGACTCTAAAAATATTATATCATTAGCGAAGAAAAGTAATTGGGAAGAATTTATAAATACCTGTTCTTCAAAACAAAGTAAACACTAAAACTTTTTGGACAAAGATTACTAAAATACGTGGAAAATCATCTTCCTCGGTGCCACTGTTAAAAACAAATCTTCTTTATGCAACAACGAGCAAAGATAAAGCTAACATGTTGGACAAGCATTACGCCCAAGTTTCGAGTAAGGACAATCTTCCTAAAACTACAAATGACTACCAAGATAATTTTGAAACTGATTTTAACAATAAAATTAATAACGACATTCAAGAGGATACAGACCCTACTCTTAATCTCCCCTTTAATATACTGGAACTTAGAGATGCAATAAGTAGCAGAAAAAATTCCGCCGTGGGACTTGACAAAAATTCCTATCAGCTATTTAAACACATGCCTGAATCCACCTTAAGTATTTGGCTTCTCCTTTATAATAAAATCTGGACTTCGAAAACCTATCCGGTTTCCTGGAAACTGGCCTGTGTTATCCCGATTAAAAAACCCAATAAGTACTCTAATGACCCTAAATCCTACAGACCCATAAGCTTAACTTCTCACCCTAGTAAATTAATGGAATATATGGTCAAAAATCGATTAGAACACTTCCTAGAAACTAAACACTTATTAAATAAATTTCAATCAGGTTTCAGGAAGGGCCGCAGTACACAAGATCAGTTGGCCAGATTACAACATGATATAACATTTGCAAAAAACATTGGCCATTCTGTAATTGCTATATTTTTAGATTTACAAGCAGCATTTGACCTTGCTTGGAATATAGGGATTCTTACTAAATTATTTGATTTTGGCATTAGAGGAAATTGCTTCTCCTTCATTAAGGCCTTTCTTCAGGACAGGAAGATACAAGTTAAGGTGGATGATTCTCTCTCCGATGAAGAATCATTAGAGAGAGGTACTCCCCAAGGTTCCATAATATCCCCTTCTTTTTAATATTCTCATTAACGACCTGCCAGATATCGTAAAAGACACTGGCATGGTTGTTAGCCAATTTGCCGATGATAGCAGCACATGGGTAACGGGAAAAAAATTAAATAAACTACAAACTAAAGCTCAGAAGGGCATAAATTTAATATGGGAATGGGCAAAAAAATGGGGCTTTAAATTATCACCTAATAAGACAGTGGGAATTATTTTTGGCAATACCACCCGTGAATCGGTCGACCTTTTGCTAGGTGACACTAAAATTATATTTAGTAAAACAGCCACATTCTTAGGCATTATTTTTGATAGAAGACTAAACTTCACAACACATATACACAATTTAATAGCTAAATGTGAGAAAGATTTAAATTTATTAAGAATGTTAAAAGGAACGGATTTTGGATCAGATAGAAAATCTCTAATTATATTATATAAAACCCTTATTAGACCAAAAATAGATTATGGTTCTCACGTTTATTCATGTGCTTCTTCCTCGTTATTACAGCAACTCGATATAATTCAAAACAAAGCTTTAAGGAAAGCACTAGGCGCACTTAAATCTACCCCAAAACATATTTTAGAACACGAGGCGGGAGTTCTCCCCCTCAATTTACATAGAGAAGAGCAGATGCTGAGATACTGGTCTAGATCCCAGACTAATAAATTAACTAATCTTGTCAATGACATTATTAAACCTACTTATTGTAAAAATAAATGTAAAGATAGGCCCAAACCCTTTGGCTCAGTCACATTTAATCTTGTTGAAGAATACAAATTAAATGATATAAACATTCTAGACTCTAGTAAAAAAGATATCCCCCGATGGACTTTACTTACTCCAATAGTGGACATAAACCTTTCAAACATGATTAGTAAACAAAACAACCAACAAGATATTAAGTTGGCCTTCAACGAACATATAGATAATAAACATATTTCTCATATTAACATTTATACAGATGGATCAAAAGACCCAAATACCGGTAGAGTAGCATCTGCTTTTGTCATTCCAACTTTAAATATCACAAAAATAAAAAGAATTACAGATAGCTTATCAATATTTACTGCTGAGCTGATCGCGATAAAAAATTCTCTCAAATGGATCTACAAAAACAAACCTCCATACTCAGTTATATTTTCGGACTCCCTATCTAGTTTAACAGCAATAAGGGATAGAACAAGCAAATCAAGGCCGGACCTAATTTCAGATATTTTAATTCAGATTACCTCTCAAACCTCTCAGTTACATTCGAGTGGTGTCCGGCCCATGTCCAAATACCTGGAAATGAAAAAGCAGATCTTGCTGGTAAGGCAGGCTTAAATAATATATTAATTAATCAACCTGTCCCATTAGCCCCTTCAGAAATATACTCCATTATTCATAAAACAATTAACATGAAATTAAATCATTATTTAACTGAGCAAACAAATAAATATAATACTATTACAAGGCTCAGCAATAATTTTAGAAATCATGATCTTTTTTCAACCAATAAATTAATAAATAAAGATATCACTAGATTGAGAATGGGATACAATCTACTACCAGCAAGTATGGGAAGTCATATAATAAAAGATCTGCCTAAAGATTGCCCCTCTTGATCTGTCCCATTCACCACTGAACACTTCCTCCTCGATTGTGATCAGCTAGATGTAACGCGAAATAACTTGACATTTAAACTTCAACAACTATCCATTACGTTTAACCTTCCAAATATGCTTGACCCTGAAAAACGGTACAGACTACCAGTCTTTAGTGCGCTTAGTGACTTCATTAAGGATACACACTTCCAAAAGAAGATATAATTTTTTGTATCTTAGCTGGATATACAATATATATAGATTATGTGTATAACAACAATACCTAGTCATGAGTTATATGATCCCTTATCTATATATTCCTGCTAGTCCCAACATGTTGGTATTATACAGTATAATCATCATCAGAACAATTATCATCAATCAAATCTAACTTACTTTTCTCTTTACCCTTCCCACTACTATATGTTTTAGAAATCTGGACTGATATATATTCTGTCCATATTTAATTCATAATCTATCACTGATGGGGACCAACTTAGACTCATCAGTGGGTATAAACTCTGTATTGAAAATACAGACAGTTTACTACCTCCAATTGGAATAGACCTCAATTTTAACGTGTTTTTTTTCTGTGAAGACGAGCATCGGCCGTTAATCTGTTCCTTGGATACTTGAGACTAATCAGTCCCATTGGATCCACGGGATACTATATCTTTTAAATAACTTTAAACATCGGCATTTTGTAATGGACTAACGTCCGTCCTGCCCTATTTACAATGTAACAGGTTTTAATCATATTATCTTATGTTGGATTTTAGTATGGTTAATCGTTTCTTACGAACCCATGCTTGATTAACGACAGCTGCTCGACTTTTTTGTCTAGATAGTAACAATATATTGTATGTCCCCACCGGTCCCGCTGTGTGATTTTAATAATTATCCGTTTTATATGATAAGATAATAGAAAATCCTGGCTGTCCGATTTATTTGTATATATGCTTAACAGATTGGTTTTACGTCGACAGCTGGGAAGAAGCTATTTTTTAGTCTTGTCTGACGCACACATCGGGATAGGGGGGAAATAATATTAACATGTAAATCCTATGTATACTTCTACCTCGTGCCCTCCCCAGTGTGGCCTCCACGTGGCTTTGGCGGAGGGACACACTCCATTTGACGTGCTTACTCTCATAGCGCACGCCGCATTGGGCCTTGTTATATATTGAGAGATCTGGAGTGATGACCTACTAACAACACTGGGTTATTTTATTATGTTTTAAAAATATATGCTTACACTTCAATATACCCATTTCCTTTGGAAGGGAGCACGAGGCAGATACAACATGGAGTATGTACAAATGTAAATATTAAGTTAGAATAAATTTTTAAAAAAAAATAAAAAATGGTGACGCGCTGGCGTAGGAACATATTATATTGCTTATCCTCAATTCAAAATTAAATACTAGACCAACCAGAGCTCATTATAAACATCTAAGGGCAACTAATCTCCTATATTATTTTAAATTTCATCACCTTCTGATTTTCAAGGCCAATCCTATCAAACTGACATAGTTGTCTGCCTGGTTCTTGCCATTATTGAAACAAATAATTCCCTACTACTTCCCTTTCCATTCATATTAACCATCTACTGAAAAGCTCGCCAAAAGCCCTAGTGCCATAGGGCGAGCAAAAATAAAAACTATTACTCACTCAAGATTTACAAACCATTGGAGAACTAGCCAATGAGTATACAGACGAGTTCCCTGTTAGAGGATGTTCTAATGAATTTCTGCAAATTATGGTATGGGTAACAGGAAATGCGAGAAATCAGTTGCCAATTCCTTCAACTATTGAAGGAGCACTTGATATTTTCTGTGCAGTAGTTGGCGTATGTGACCTGATTTAATCCGAATTTTCGTAACGTGAATATTTATAGAAACGATAATTTATTGTGGAATACATGTGACATTCACCCCTTCCAGTTTGGGATACCACTGACCGCTTGTATAGTTTCGTATGTAAAATATGTCAATACATCATTGAATATGCACGGATTTAACTCTTATACTTTCTAAATATTTTAAAAAATCATTGTCCTAAAATGAAAGACAATAGATTGACAGCGTAAATAATATCCGTTTTAAATGACATTGATTTATTGTTAACAAATGTTCTAGATATTTATCTCATTAGTTTTAATAAAAGTGTAATAAACTGAGTATAGTATAATATCGAGTGCATAGAGAAAAAAGGGGTTATTTGCTTAATTCAGACTTTTGAGAAAATGGACATTTAATGTTTGAATTCCAATGAAAATTCAACAATTCATTGTATGTTTATTATTTATTAAGGGCATCTTTGTACATTAACACTCCATGTTTACAGAAAATATTTTGAAAGTTCAACATGTATTTCATGCCCAAATAACAATAAATAGAGTTTAATAACCAGTGTTTTTGAGATACGGGAAATATATCCCGAGGTAGAGAAATGGCCCCGATGTAATAACGAGTGCGGAGACGATATAAGAACGAGTGCGGAGCACGGGTTCTTATATCGGGGTCATTTCTCTACCGAGCGAGATATTTTCAATATCTCAAAAACACTGGTTATTTAAGAAATAGAACATCATTTACGGTGAATTATCATGTAATATATCACGGTTTGGAGTTCAATTGTAAACAATTATTTCACCAGCCCGAACACAAACCGTGATATATTACACGATAATTCACCGTAAACGATGTTCTATTTCTATTCTAATACTGTGAAATCATTATATTTCGTGGGGGATTTAATTTCGCGTATTTCGTGGATGACCTATCCCACGAAATCAAATCCCCACGATTATAAATGTCCAAGTAGTATGTGTACGAAACAGGCTTTTCATGTTCGACTTTTATATGTACTATATTAGATCGGTTATGTATTGCAGTTTTATCAATGAGTTTGGCATATTAACATAAGTTTAATACTTATTGAACCAAGTTGTTTGTTGCAGATAAAATGTTTATCATTATGAATGTATTGAATAATTATATAATTATTTATATAATAAACAAAATAAACACTTGCTTGTTTGTTTTAATCTTTTCAATGTGTCAGTATGTATGCCGATGCGTACAGTACGACACACATATGCAAGCACTCTACTTTTTAATATCAATTAGTACTATTATCATTCAATCAAAACAACTTAACGTGTTTCAATTACCTGTTTTAACTCCCCTTAATAGACCTGTACAACTGACTACGGTAACGATTACGGTAAGGATTTCGATAAGGAATACCGACTAAAACAGAGGGGTTTTCTCAACAGGCAATACTCATTGAATGTTCGACCAAGCGTTTGCGCAACACTATAATATATAGACCAATAAAATTTATTATAGACACTACATGAACTTGTAGCAAATAGTGGATGGTCTTCACTACTACAAAAAAACGACCGTCATATAAAGCCTAAAATATAGTGAAAATAACGTACACCACCATTCAACCAAACAGCCAACCATCATTGTTTTAGAATTTATTAAACTAGTTGGCATACATGATATGATGAGATGGTTTACAGAGCAATTTATCATTTTTACAAACGACCAGTTATTCGCCATGCTTCTTTTCTAAGCCTCACCTAATACAGTTGATATTCGCTTCATACCACCTTTGCAAACTGGTTTAATTAATTTAATAAGTGTTGCATTCACTTGATAATTTCCTTTGAAACAATATAGCGTTTAATCTTGAATATATTTTAGTAGGTGGCTATTCCACTTCGAGGAGGTGATCGAACTGTACACACTGTTTGCACTCACTGCGCTTGCGGCATCCGGTATCTCTTAACAGAAACTAGATATTCCACTGCAATGGATAGCATCATTTTCTACGGAATGGTAATTATTCAAATTGTATAGTGTGTGTTTGAGTGTGAAAAATCTATTCTTTGAGACTGGCAATCATTTAGATCCATATACATGATAGTGTTGATAAACTTTAATGTGAGCGGATCTTGCCGATGGTTTACACACTCACAGAGTTCGACACATGTTGCTGTTCCTTTGAAATTGGCAAGAAAATGGCATCTAATGTAATGATGAACAGTGCTGGTGAGGCTTAAGAATTATCTGTCCGATAAATGTATGTCTCTGAATATGTTGAGAATAAAAGAAGTTAGTTACCCCCAAACACCCTCCCCCAAACAGATGACGGGTTTTTACTTCAGGTTTTTACTTCATCTATCAAATGTACATATCAGTTACTGATTTGGAGGGCACATTCTAAACAGGTCATCATGTTACGAACCAGCTGTTAACGACCCGAATGGCCTGCGTCTGTTATGGTCAATGTATGATATTAATTCGTCAAATGAACAGCCGTGTATATAATTATGCATATATTTGCATGAAATTAAGCATGATGAAGATTTCTGATTAAGACAAGATCTGAGAGGTGAGATTTATTGATGTTAGTGCGTCAGATGAACAGCCGTGTATATAATTATGCATGTATCAAAGTAGACAACCGGCCAGGCAGGCCAGTTGTCCTAGCAACACAACAGAATATTGCGGCAATGGTAGAGGATGATGGGCGTTATACTGTTTCTGATAGGGTCGGCATTTCAGAAAGCACGACCCATCACATTTTGACCAGCTGTTTGAAATTAAGGAAACTGTGTGCTTTGTGTCTCTCATTTGCTGACATCTGAACAAAAAGCCAAACGTTTGAAATTCGTAAAAGATCTCCTGAAGAAATTTGAAAATTGTAACCCCAGAAAACATTCTGAGTTACTTACTGGAGATGAGACGTGGGTGTATTATTTTGAGCCCCCGCGTCGCATGAATAACAAGAAATTGCTAAAACAAAATCAGGCAAGGCCAGTGATTGCCAAGCGGATAAAAAGCGCTAAAAAGGTTCTTTATGCCATTTTCTTTAATTCTAGTGGGCCTATGGTACAGATACCATGCAAAGAAGGGAAAACCATTACAGCTAAGTTTTACAGAGACTAAGTTCTTAAATATGTCAAAAGATTCTACAAAAACAAAGCGTCCAAGTAAAGCTTTGAATGGCATCTAGCTTATTCATGATAATGCCTCAGCTCACAAAGACCAAATTGTCCAATCTTTCTTGAAGCGAGAAAAAGTAGTACAGCTTGATCACCCTCCTTACTCACACGACCTAAGTACCTGTGGCTTTCTCTTATTCCCTTTGCTGAAACAAATGCTCTCTGGAAAACGCTATGCGTCTAGAAGTGCTCTTGGTAGCGCCATCTGCCAGTGTCTCAATAGTATACCAAGGGGAGACTACTCTGCGGCATTTCAGTCCCCTCGTATTAGTAAAAATGGACCAGATATGCTCAGATACGATAAGTACATGCAGCGTGCATAAATAGTACATATAATATGGAAGTGGATCACGCCGTAGACACATGCAATGACTCATCCAGTCACATTAAACTGACATTGGACCGACCAGTCATAGCATAACCCTTATATCATCAGCGTCAAGCAATGGAGCTAATTGTTAAGTATTTGGTGTGACCCGGTCTGTGATCGAGCCCACGACCTCAAGCATGTCAGCCAAAGCCACCCCTGCTGCACCGTGGTTGACAGGAATTTCAGACGTGTAAGTCCGTTTTAATGGTTAATTGATGAACTAGATACCATATACTAATAACTGACAAATTTAATCGTTGAATAAAGCGAGGTCGCGGTTTAAATCAAGCCAGTTCGAGCCCTAATTCCTAAGGAATATAGGCTCATCGACTCCGTTGCATTTAATTGGACCAATGTATGAAACACATCCATAAATTCCATAAATTTGCAACTAACTGCATGTTTAGTAGTGGACTCATTTATTTTTCATAAATATCACCATATCCATACGTTACCCGTTGATGTGGTGGAAGTAACAACATTTTGTGGTGGTGTAAATATACACCGAAGGAAATAAAATGATTATTTCTTGTTCTTAATTATATATTCATGAAATGTGACATATCGCAAGATGTGGTCCATACATTTTCGAAGACTCACCTGAACGTTGTTTTGACTAAACGTTTGTCATATTTTCAAACATTCGATGAAATTATGAATTATTCTGTGAAGTAAATGACACTCTCCTACGCAATGTTTTCAAGTTTGTTCGGTCTTTTTACAATTAAGAATGACGTTGTAGACGTACTTTGGTCATCATTCTTTTTAACGCTATTGATGTGGTGGAGGTTCTCTAAAACGAAGTAACACCTCAGGTCAGGTAGCGTTTTAAAGAAACGTTTTCCCTCTTTTGTCAAGCTCACAAACGCGTTTTATCGTCTTCTTGTTTCGGCATGTGTTAGCTTACACATATAACGATTAAATTGGATATATTGAAAATGCTCTGTCGCTTGTTTAAGTTCTTACAAATGTAGATTGATCTGTCATAGACACGAACATGCCTACTGACAGTTAGTGAAACTGGTCTGGAGAACGACCATAACTGTTCAGTTGTTGTCCCAGCTTTTCGAAGGAAAAACGATGCATATAATATGTGTTTATTTTTTATCGGCGACGGCGACGAAGGTATCAACGTTAAGTGCATGGGTTTAGCTCTGTTTCTCTGTAGAAATATGCAGTAGAACAACCGAGCTTGGCTTATATTTGTATAATGGGTAAAATGTAAAAGTGTCCGATGGAACAGTTGTCCAAGTGTTAGTGGCCCGACATATGAAAGACGGATCCCATACATCTCTTTTCACCGCCTGAACATTCACTGAATTGAATCAAGTACCCAATCACTGCTGGGTGGTTGAGTTTTCTTCAGTCAGTTGCCCCCGCACATTACGTGGTCCATCCTTGTAAGTGTGAGGTGTGGTGCACCCTAGAACCTGGTTTAAACCCCCCAGCGGCCTTTTTTGCCACGGACCGTTCCAAGGCGGTATCCCTATTGTCAATCCTTTTGTGTTTGTGATGTCTTATTTGGCCTTTTATTTATCTTTAAATGTGTTCTTTGTTTCTGTGTGTGTTTGTGGTTGACTGTCGTCCTTGAATGCTGCTTTTCCTGTTCGATTTGTATATCTATATTTGATTCGATGCGTGTTTCTGTTTGACTGTGGGTCTTGATTGCTACATCAGTGTTTTTATTTTGTTTCGAAACAATGTCTTCGGCACTATCGTCGACAATAAATAATACTATGCAGATTATTTAAAGTCAGACTATGCTTATTGTTAACCCTAACGGAGCTGATAGAGACTTTGTGACAAGTATTTGTGTATAATATTACCGTCACATTTGCATTAAATAACCCGATGTACCCAGCCGTTCATAGAAACAACTGATTAGAAACGTACGCTTCGTCAGAAAAGGCACGCTGACTTTTTAACTCTTGTGTTTACATAAACATTACCTGTGCTATAAATAAACCATTTGGATCTGCACGCTTCCTGTGTTGTGCTTAGTGTCGGCGGTAATTAGTACACACATATTTATTCCGCGTAGTGTGTACAGTTTATTTTTATTCTGTTTATTTGTTAGCCTAATTCTCTAAGTTGTAACACTTCCGATTGCTTCATCAACTGTTTCAGTTTATGTGGTAATAAACGTATTGTGCCTTTAAGTTAAACCTGCATTCATATGTGAATCCCTAGGCAGTTACTAGTGATATTTAGATATAATTTAAAACAAAACTAAGTTTAATCCTGTTGGAAAAAACAACAACATTATATTTGTCACCATGTAATACTAGTATCTAAATACTGAATAGGTGATCCCTTGCAAGCAACAAACACAAACAAGAGAGAAAAGTAGCAGACTCGGTTTTATTGAGTCTGTTCACGGGAGGTAATTATAAGATGCACCACCGCCCACGCCTCCTAGCACCGGCTAAAGCGATGTTCTACTTTAAAGCAACACAGACTGGGCTTGAGGATCCTAAAGGACCAGTAAATAATAACCATTGCAATAATCGCACCTTTATCGCTTAACATTGATAACCATTGATAAAGGATGTTCATGTTTTAATTATTAAATACGTATAGACAACGTAACTCAACCATTCTCTCTTGCCAGAGCATTACACTTGTATATGTTTGTATGAGCGGGAAATATTGTAAATCTGAAACAAAAGCTGTTTAAAGAATGGTTACCGTAGTACTTTAATAGCAGCTCAATGACTTTTACAACAGTCTATGACACGGACAAGACAGGACAAACACATATAAGGTATGCGATCTTCTATAATTAGTACGCAAAAGTAGATATAAAAACACAATCTTTACCGTGTATCAGGTATATTATATATCCCAAAATATGTACGTGTTTAAAAACGTACAATGTAATAACAACAAAGTATTAATTGATACAATATAATCATAATTATTCTTAACGTATAATGGTGTATAATTACTAATTGTATCGAACAATGCACACGTTAAACATATTCATACATATTTTAAAATATATAATATTCAACAATATCCACATTCCTTTTACGATCTGAAACACTACCATCTCTAAGGGGACAATCTAAATTACAGTCAAATAATTTGAGAAGGGCTGTATATTCACTTATTCATTTAAATGATCAATGTTTATTCAGATCTAGATTCGGTTTTAATTAGTTTGATTTCGCGTACCCGCACACACTTTATCTCAACAGTTCGTGATTGTTGCATGTTGTCTTTAATTGGCGTGCGTTTATTTTTAAACTGATGTCATCAAACCTTACTGTGGTGACATACAGCTGGAACGTGTATGGGTCGACCTGACATTTAGCTAACATGCGATAGTCGCGATAAGTGTACCCATCCAGTCATTTTAGGATATAAAACAGGTCAGAAAGCGCTGGCAGAGATCTATACTTTTATATGGTATGGTTATGTTATTATATGATGTCGTTATCTAAGTATATGACGTGTTTCTATCATTATATGAGGTGGTTGTGTCATGATATGTGGTCCTTATATCATTATATGAAGTGGTTCTGTCATTATATGATGCCGTTATGTTATTATATGATGTGGTTTTGTTATGATAGGATGTCGTTATTTAATTATATGACGTGTTTCTATCATTATATGAAGTGGCTGCGTTATGATATGTGGTCCTTATATCATTATATGAAGCGGTTCTGTCATTATATGATGCCTTTATGTTATTATATGATGTAGTTTTGTAATTATACGTGGTGCTTCTATAATTATATGAAGTGGCATTTTATTATACGACGTGGTCTCATCAATATACGTTTTTTCGTTACGATACTTCGTCAATATAGGTCTCACTACAGAATTACCTCCCTTGGCCATGACGGTAGGATGGCGGTAGGTAGGAAGATTCCTACACCGTAAAAAACTAGGACTGTGTTAATCGGTTTGCTCTCAACTTGGAAATGTGCATCCGTTCTCTTATTTCTGCCTTCAGGGGACAAGTGTTCATGACTTCTGCCAAGTTTGGATGCCACTGGGTGGTTTTCGAGGAGGATATGATAATTTGAAAATGAGTAGGAATACAGTTGAATTATTAGTGAAATGGAGCTAGTTTTGGGGGATGCTGAAAAGGACTGGAATTTAAAAAAAAGAAATCTGGTCAAATTTTGAATTTTTGTGTATATTCTGAGCTTCAGAGAAAGGTTTGCAGATTGAGGGGAAATTTAAAGACCAATGGACATTTTACAGTATGTTTGCAGTGGTCCACAAATGACGGTTTCTACATATATGATTATTTCACTAGTGAGACGTTAAATACGCCTTTTCATTATGATATGACGTCATTCGGCAAGCTGGCTTCTATCGGTTCCAGGATTTAATTGATCATGTATCAGCTGCTCTTTGTTCTATTATTTAAATGCTGTTAAAATTGAAAGATGCAAGTAAAGGAAAAAAGCAGGTTATAGAATTTAATAAAAAATATATATAACTCTGTAACCGTGATGTGGCGAACAGACATCATCCGGGTAATTCTCGCCGTCGATCGATACTAGTATTATCTTTCGTGTTTGGCGCTTGGAATTATGGGGGAAAAAGTAGTCCGGTCAGGCGATTTGCATATGTACGTAGGATACATAGGCAGATCTAGTGTATTTCTTGACAGAGCTTAGGCGATCATGTTTCAAATGTTTTTCAACAAGTGATACGATGTTGTTTTTGTTGTTGTTGTTTTTTAAATATCGTTGCGTGACAGAAACCCTCAAATCGTCGGAGGGAGTCCTAGGAGTCTCCCCCTCCATCATATTAAACCACATTGTATTAATGTTGTTATTTAGCGTGGGTACAGTCGACCCCAGTCCACACCTGGAATGGATGGAACAACCTATTTCCAATCGATCAGATCGGCAGAGGTCTTTTTTTTTTAACTCCCCTCCCCCGGCATCCAGTCTAGGCTAGTACTGCTGGAAAAAGTCCTACCACAGCATCCAGTGTCTACTATCTAGGCTAGTATAGCTGGAAACAGTCCCCCGGCATCCAGTTTAAGCTTGTACTGTTGGAAACAGCCCCTACTCCAGCTGGTATCCAGTGTAGGCTAGTACTGGATACAGCACTCATTTCCCACCACCGGCATTATAGCATTATAGGTTAGTACTGCTGGACACAGTAGCCAACAGGGTAATCAATCACCCAGTACTGATTACCATTCGGGAAATCAACTGCGGCCGGGAATTGAACAGTCCAACCTGCTAACCATTAAAGCACTGATCACTTTACATTGTTTATGAACCTAGCAATGTGTTATATAATATAACTGTCCAGTGTTGATGCATATCGTGATTATGAACTTGCTACAATTGAGTATCGCGTACTTGCAGTTCTTTGTTATGTAAGTGAACTGGCTTTTACATTATATACTGGCGTTTTAAATAAATACACCTAAAATAAACATATGTATATATAAAAAGAGTGAAACAAAAAATAAATAACGAAAACGATGGTTATATTGACACAGGAAATAATTTAATTAGAACGCGTTATGTTTCATCGTATCACTTGTTGAAAAACATTTGAAACATGATCGCCTAAGCTCTGTCAAGAAATACACTAGATCTGTGCCAGCGGCCAGAAGTTAGCATGATATTCGATATTCGACATTCGATATTCAAGTTGAATATCGAAAAACAAAAATCTCGAGATTCGTTATTCAACAAAAAAAATCTGAATATCGAAAAAACAACAACTCGAGATTCGTTATTCAACAAAAAAAATAACGAGTAGCTTCCCCTGGAAGTGGATGTTTGTTTACAAATCGTTGACGATAAAATCTTTAAAAACAAGTGTTAACTTATATTGAATGGATTATATTTTGGATATTTGGATGTTTAAAACAACTATCTAAGAGAGGGTAAATGCATTTTGAAAACTTATTGTCTAGAAAGTGTATTTGTGGACATAAACTTATTTCACTAACAATATAATCATGCATATATTGGTCATCGATAACCACCCTATTTCCCTTTGTTCCCGGTAGTCAAAGTGAGAACGTTGACAATAGCGTCGTGTACACCGAGCGCTGTTCAGTTTAAAATCTACGGAAGGCCATATGTGTCATACATATGGTACAACAACAGCTATTTCAATTAGTGATGGATACCGGTCTCATACCTACGCCTTGGAGAAAATCTATCATTTGTCCTATTTTGAAAGACGCAAATAGTGACGCTCGATTACCCATGAACTATAGAGGTATTAGTTTGCTTTCCTGTGTCAGTAAGCTGTATAGCTCATTCATAAACAAGAGACTGACTTCATACTTAGATGAAAATGACATTTTAGCAGACGAGCAGAATGGATTTAGGTCAGACCGCTCATGTGAAGATCACATTTTCACACTGGATAGCATCACCAGAAACAACAATTCTATTGTCACGGCTTTCATAGATTTGAAGAAATGCTTTGATTTTATCGATAGAGACATGATGTTATACAAGTTGCTAGTGAACAGAATTGACGGGAAAATATACAATTCCATAAGGAGCATATACACTAGTTCAATATCATGCATACGGATTAACAACAAACTCACGGACTGGTTCAACTGTTCAACCGGCGTGAAACAGGGTGATAATTTATCGCTGACACTCTTCGCCATATTCGTCAACGACCTTGTAAAGGAAATCAACGACCTTGACCTCGGGGTCATGGTAGACGATACATCGGTGTCGATGCTGCTCTACGCTGACGATATTGTTTTCATCGCCCACTCGGAAATAAATCTACAGATAATGCTTGATAAAATGCATGACTGGTGCAAACGTTGGAGAGTTCTAGTGAACACTGATAAATCTAAAGTCGTCCACTTCCGGAAGGGCCGCGCGCAACGTAGTGATTACCAATTCCATATTGGAGATAATATCCTGGAGACAGTCGATACATACAAATACCTTGGGATTATATTACATGAAAAACACGACTTCAGCTATAATTGTGACACCCTTTCAAAAGGTGCCGGTCGAGCACTTGGCAGTGTTATTTCAAAGATACACAATTTAAAACAGTGTGGATTTAATACCTTTCATAAATTGTACAACTCGTGCATTGTACCAATTTTGGATTATAGTGCTTCCGTGTGGGGATTTAAACATTTTCAATCAGCAGACAACGTCCAGAACCGTGCCATACGATACTTCCTAGGGGTACATAGGTTAACACCGAAACTGGCACTTATAGGCGAGACGGGATGGCTACCTAGTAACTACAGACGATGGATTACGATGCTTCGATATTGGAACAGACTCGTGAAACTCGATGACAATAGACTGACAAAACGGATATTTAACTCTGACTATCAACGATCAAATAGGATTAATAACTGGTGTAGTGAAGTGAAAATCATTATGTCCAGACTAGACTTAACTGTTCATTTTACCAATAAAATTACAGTTAATATGGAATGTGTAAAATCAAAACTGACGGATTATTATGCAAACGTATGGGCTAATGATTACGAAAAGGTGCCAAAGTTGAGGACTTACAAATCATTCAAGGGCCATTTTTCATGTGAAGATTATCTTGCCATGGATTTAAAAAGAAATGAACGCGCTATATATGCTCAATTCAGATGCGGTATCTTACCTTTAAGAATTGAAACTGGACGCTATGTTGGTGAAGCACCAAATCAAAGACTGTGTACTTTATGTTAGTCCGGATTAATTGAAGACGAGACTCATTTTCTAGTGAAGTGTCCTTTATACAACAACATACGAACTGTGATATTCGGTGAAATTATTTCAAATGGAATATATGAAAACATGACAGACTCTAATAGACTGATTTTCCTGATTCATAACCACACAAGAAAAGTTGTAAAATTTCTTGTTAAAGCTTATCTTTTTAGAAGAAGTGTGTTATATAACTCGTAACTGTAAACATGTGGTGCAATTATTGAACTAAACTGACACTATTTATCGCAATATATATAATATTTATGAATGAACCCTTTGTAACTTTAATTGTATTGTAAATTGTACATTGTGAGCTCATAGCAGTATTTTCTATTATGTTTAACCATGTTGACTACTTGTAAACTATAATTATAAGGCGACTTATAGGTCCGTTGGGCCGGGTGTTTCTCTATGCATTTGTATTAAATGTTTGTTATTTGCGTATACACATGTCACTATAATAAAATATTTACTTACTTACTTACTTACATATGTGTCAACACAATCATGGACTCCGACATCGATATCGATAGCTATGATGAAAACACTGAATTAAAGCAGTATCACACATTAATGCCAGTAAAACAAGAATGTGACTATAATTATGAAGGATATGACGATGACGAAAATAGTCAATCGCAGCAGTTACAGCAATCGTGGAACGATCATTCGTGGTCGCATTGCCGAACAAATCTAGAATCACCGGATCAAAATAGTGAAGGAAGTTCCCAGCCAATTTCAAATCAAACTTCCTTCACGAAACTTGATGAAATACTACTCAATCTGCCTAAAGATTGCTTCATTGATAAACTTTTACAGATGACCAAACATGGTGATATTACTCTTGCGACATATAGAGAGATTCTGGCAAAACGCGCTAGACATATATCTGTTTGTCCCACTGGGGAATTGATTAGAAGGAATTCTACCAATTCATCGACAAGTGCAGTGAAGTATGCTCGGGACTGTTACTCTCTGCACGAATTCATAGGCAATAAAGATCCAAAAATTGTGATTGGTCTGTTTGTGAGAAGGAAACCAACTATTAAATCAGAAACAATCGACCTAGACGCCTCAATAATTGACAGTATCACAAATACGCCTTTAAAGGTTATGCCAAATCATACTAATCACAGTGTTATAACTCAAATAGCACTTGCTGAACTCCAGGCCGATGTGAGAGCTCTTAAAATTGAAATGGGAGCCGTAAAATGCGAAAGAGCAGCTGACGCAAATAAAATAGCTGTTTGCAATACACGGTTAGAGGTGTTTGAGAATGAGTTGCTGAAACTATCATCTGAAGTTTACGATTACAGGCTACGTATAGGGGTTGTAGAACATCAGAACAAGATGTTTATAGACACAATACGAAAGTTAAATGACAGACTTGACATATTTGATAAAATGGAATCGATTAAGGGACAGACGAGCCATAAACGAATCCACGACAAAACGATTGAAAGTATGGCTGTGCGACATGAGGGTACCATAAGTACATCAATGGATATATTGTATGCTGCCCCAATCCAACCACCTGCTGAAATAGAAGTGAATACTCAAGAATGCGATAAAGGCGAAAGTCAGAAGAAGCTCTATTCGGAAGCACTTAAACCGAATGCAGAAAGCAAAAAACACGATAAAGACAAAAACAAAGCCGAAACGCCTAAAACACAGTCTAAGGAACAAGATAAGCAGACGGGTGCTAATGGATGCGCTTTAACTAACGAACGCATTAGTATAGGAAAGGCGATAGAAACGAGGATCACACACGAAGATAGACAAACCAAACACAACTCCTTCGATGCCAATAATAACCAAACACATGAAACAGCCGGAAACTATAGGAAACCGATAGCCACTTATCAATCTCACTATAGAACTGCTAGATCAAACCAAGAACACACCGAAACACCGTGCTTTGGCAGTATTGTAAGAAGAAAGACAGTCAGATACTATGTTGGTGGAATCAGTTTTGATTCAAATCGTGCCGGGATGGAAGAGTATATTACTGACAGAGGAGTAGAGGTGGTAGGAATAAATATGTTTGAAAGTAAAAGACGTTGTTTAGGAGCCAAAATAACTGTTTATAAGTCTGATGGTCATTTACTTGAAGATAAGAGTTTTTGGATGAAACGAATGTACTGTAGAAAGTGGTGTGGTACTAACGAATGGGTATCAAAGTTTGACTATAAAGAACATAACGGACATCAATATGATGGCGATGATTAACATACGCTATTTTAGTATCGTAGTACTTGTTGCCATTTTTCTATTCACCTGTGTTATGAACACTCATGTTAATAAAATTAATTGCAGAACTCTGACCTGGAATGTTAGGGGCATCATGTCGTCTGCAGCTAGTCTCAGTGACTTGCTAGACAAATACGATATAGACATTGCTCTTATAACTGAGCATAAACTAAAGAAAAATAATACAGAGTTTTTAAACTCTATTCATACTGATTATACATCTATATCTACATGCGATGCCTCTAACAGTCAGGGTCTGAGATGTGGTAAAGGTGGCAGTGCAATTATGTATAAGAAACACTATGCATATTGCATAAGAGACATAGTGCACACATTTTCTGATAGAATTGTTGGCGTAGAGATAATTAACTCTCCAAATGAATCTACATTTATCTTCTCTGTATATATGCCCTCAGTAAATTATAGTTTTGATGAATACAAAGAGTGTCTAGATACAGTGCAGTCTCTATTGGAAATATATTCAGAAAAGGGAAATGTCATACTAACGGGGGATTTCAATGTTGATATATGTAGCTCGACAGTAGATAATCAAAGAGGGTGCTTATTAAAACGGTTTCTTCATAACAACTTGCTGTTTTTCGCAAATATAGAAGGTTGTTCGTTTACGTTCAGACCAACTAAGAAAACGCTTGATTACATTATACTTAGTAGCGACCAAAAACATGTTATTAATGTGTGCAATGCAATTGATGATGATGTCTGCACTGTATCGGACCATCTTCCAATCATAACTGAGTTTTGTTTCCCTATGGATGCTTATATATTTAGAAACATTCAGAAACACAAGCAGGTTAACTGGAAAAAATGTTCAGATACAGCTAAAGATAAATATGCAGCTGAACTAAACAAAGAGTTATCAAAACGTGATATTTTAAATTTAGATATTTGCTCGAATCATGACGTAGATGCAATGTACAGACACATTGTTCATTCTATTCATACGGCCGCAAATAAGACCTTGCCTAAATTAAAACCAAATGTTCACGCAAAGCCCTACTGGACCTCAGAGGTCAAACAAGCACACACAACCCAGAGACAGTTAAGACGAGCGTGGATCTCTGAAGGAAGGCCTAGGGACCATACTCATTCATCCTACAAAAACTACAAATTATCTAAACGACAATTCAAAAATATCCAGGAAAATGCAATTTCAGAGTGTAATAGCAGATTTTATAATGAGCTGGAAGAAAGTGCAGAGGTTGATTCAAAAACATTTTGGCAAATTCTAAATAAGAAAAGGAAAAGACGCTCCAGTATCATAAGAGAAATAAACGTAGATGGTAATGTTCTCGAAAACCTGGCGAGATCGCAGGCGCCTTCAAAAACCACTACGAAAGTGTTTTCATTCCTGAATTAAATGAAGATTTTGACGAAGATTTTAAAAACGAAATAGATACCCATATCGACAGTTTTTTGAAATCAAACGATCATGCTACTGACAAGATCCTCAGCGGTCCTGTTGAATTTTCATAAGTACATGAAGTCATTCGCTCCATTAAATTAAATAAATCCGGAGGTCATGACCTAATAGTAAATGACCATCTAAGGTACGGAGGAACATCAATAGTTCGCTATCTAGCACATCTCTATGATATGATTTTCTATACAGAACACGTACCGTCCGATCTAAAAATCGGCATTATCATACCTATATTAAAAGAAGGCAAATGAAGAAGTAACACGGCAAGCTATAGACCGGTTACACTCTTACCTGTTATCTGCAAAGTTTTCGAAAAAGTAAAATCATTAAGAGTTCAAAAATGGACTAAACAACGTAGAATTAGCTTCCCAAATAGTCAGCAAAACGGCTACCAACAATATCTGTGGTCGATAACAACATCATTTAACCTTCGCGAAACAATTTACTATATGTTCGAAAATGGAAGTAGTCCATTTATGGTCCTGTTAGATACATCAGGGGCATTTGACACTGTTTGGCATAATGGCCTCTTTTACAAGATAAAACAATTTGGCATCTCTGGAAAAGCCCTTCGCGTAATAATAGAGTGTTACAGTGGTATGACAAGCTGCGTTTTAGTAAATGGTATAAAATCCGAACCATTCACCTTATTGTAGGGAACACGCCAAGGAGGTGTACTGTCTAGTTGGTACTATCTCTTATACATCAACACTCTTCTCGATGATCTAGAGCGCAGCGGACTTGGTTGTTTTATTGGTAGCGTAAATTGTGTTGCCCCAACACTGGCCGACGACATTACCTTAGTATGTCCTAATGCACTAAATCTGCAGTCTTGTCTAGATATCGCGAATGACTACGCGCATAAATGGAGATTTTCCTATAACGATTCAAAGTGCAATTTTCTAGTATGTAGTAAAAATAAAAACATTAAAGCTGCTGTTAACATTATGATTGGAGAAAAATGTATTGAACAAACCATGCAAGCAAAACATGTAGGTATAGATATTGTCCCGAATTTAAAATGTTCCAAAGGTATTGAAAGTAGATGTTCAAAGGGTAGAGCATCTCTATTTTCATTGCTTAACATAGAGACTGATTTTAATTTCATAAATCCTAAGACTCTTGCAAATCTTATAAAGAAGATATCATTTCCTTCATTTCTTTACGGGTGCGATTTATGGTCACACATGCAAGGATGTGACATTTTATTAGCCGAAAAATTTATAAGATTAGCTGCAAAATGTACTCAGAAGTTGCATATGCGCACTAGAACAGACATGGCATTGAGTACTCTAGGTTGGATGCCAATGGTGTCGGAAATTGATAAAAGAAAATTGTGTTTTTTACAAAAATTATGCTCTACGCCGCTAAACTTACTGTCTAGAAGGATATTTGACATTAGGTTACAACATTTTGTTCTTAAGGGTTTCAAGGACCAATACGGTTTTATTCCCGATGTATTTACCATACTAAGTAAATATAACTTACAGCACTTTTTGACGGATTATGTCAATAGTGGACATTTTCCGTCAAAATATAAATGGAAGAAAATTGTTTTAAATAATGTAAATAGTCACCAGGTTCAATCGTGGGAATTGAGACTGAGTGAAGATGAAGATTTCCAGAGATTCCGGCGTCTTCATCCAATACTTAAGTCAGCTGTATTATGGGATATTCCCCGATCCAGCTCAGACATTCGTTTGGTGTTGTATATAATTAAACTGTGGGTTCATGTTAGCTAATCCAATGAAAGTGAATGTTTGTTGTGCCACTTTAAAGTAAATGACATATTCGAACATTTAACCACAACATGCGAAGCCTTTTCGTTGTCGAGACAAAAGTATTTTGACGATTTATATTTGATCTTAGATATTGTACAATTTAACCTCTTCATTACGCTTCCTGGCAAAGAGATGTATAATGTCATGCTTGGATCTAGCATACCCTTTTTTGACACATTGTCTTCAACTAATTATTATGCTTTTCTAATTCAGTCATATCACTTTATAAAAAATGTAACTCAGTATGTGTTTGTATAAGTTGCAAATTAACATACTAGCAGACAAACCTGCAATATAAGTAATTCTTAGAGTTAGTCAATTGCGTATTACATTAGTCTTCTCATGGACCAGGATACTGTAGTTAAATATATATGATTACATTCCCCTCCAGAACCTTTGTCTACTTTCGTTTCGTTCTATATTTCGTTTCGTGAATAAAGGTTCTAACAAGAGAGGAATGTTTATTAGACATGTTTTGGATATCTTTTATATATGTATGTACATATTGTTCATGTTCTATGTTTTTCACTTTTTTTTTCAAATATTTCATAGATCACCTACTTTAATATGCATTGTTGTCATAATATTATATTATGTAATCTCTGTAATGGAGGAAATAAAATGAATAAATAAATAAATAAATAAAAAAACAAAAAAAATCTGAATATCAAAAAAAAAAAAAACTCGAGAATCGTTATTCAACCAAAAAAATCTGAATATCGAAAAAAAACAACTCGAGATTCGTTGTTCAAAAAATAAGTTTTGAATGCCGAAAAAAAACAACTCGAGATTCGTTATTCAACAAAAAAATCTGAATATCGAAAAAAAAAAAATCGAGATTCGTTATTCAACAAATAAATTTTGAATGTCGAAAAACAAAAAAATCGAGATTCGTTATTCAACAAAGAAAATCTGAATATCGAAAAAAAAAAAAATCGAGATTCGTTATTCAAGAAATAAATTTTGAATGTCGAAAAAAAAAAAAAAATCGAGATTCGTTATTCAACAAAGAAAATCTGAATATCGAAAAAAAAAAAATCGAGATTCTTTATTGAACAAAAAAAATCTGAAAACCGAAAAAAAAACAACTCGAGATTCGTTATTCAAAAAATAAGTTTTGATTGTCGAAAAAAAACAAACTCGAGATTCGTTATTCAACAAAAAAAAATCTGAATATCGAAAAACAAAAAACTCGAGATTTGTTATTCAAAAAATAAGTTTTGAATGTCGAAAAACAAAAAAAACTCGAGATTCAAAAATATCGAGTTTTTTGTTTTTCGATATTCAAAACCTATTTTTTGAATAACGAATCTCGAGTTTTTTGGTTTTCGACATTTAAAACTTTTTTTTGAATAACGAATCTCGAGTTTTTTGTTTTTCGATATTCAGATTTTTTTTGTTGAATAACGAATCTCGAGTTTTTTGTTTTTCAACATTCAAAACTTATTTTTTGAATAACGAATCTCGAGTTTTTTATTTTTCGATATTCAGATTTTTTTTGGTTGAATAACGAATCTCGAGTTTTGTTGTTTTTCGATATTCAGATTTTTTTTGTTGAATAACGAATCTCGAGTTTTTTCGATATTCATTTTTTTTTGTTGAATAACGAATCTCGAGTTTTTTGTTTTTCGATATTCAACTTGATTATCGAATGTCGAATATTGACTATCATGCTAACTTCAGCCCGCCAGATCTGCCTATGTATCCTACGTATATATGCAAATCACCTGACCCGACTACTTCCCCACCCCTATAATTCCAAGCGCCAAACACGAGAGATGATACCAGTATCGATCGAGGGCAAGTCCAGACTCTATTGTGACCGTAATCAAGATACGTGTCTCCTGATTGCGCTTGTTCTGTATTTGTTGTCGGAGGGATTATAAACCTTAGAACGACACACACACACATTGGTCGAGGGCGAGAATGACCCGGATGATGTCTGTTTTGCTTTACTTACATCTTTCAGTTTTAACAGCATTTAAATAATATCAAATAATTGACACAATTTCATTTACTCGATGAACAAAGCGCAGCCGATACATGATCAATTAAATCCTGGAACCGATAGAAGCCAGCTTGCCGAATGACGTTATATTATAATGAAAAGACGTATATTGACGAAATATCGTAACGAAAAAAATGAGACCACGTGCCACCTCATATGATTCTAGAAGCATCACGTATAATTACAAACCACATCATATAATAACATAACGGCATCATATAATGACAAAACCACTTCATATCATGATATAAGGACCACATATCATGACGCAACCACATCATATAATGATAGAAACACGTCATATGATTAGATATCGACATCATATAATAACATAACCACATCATATAATGATAAAATCGCCACATATAACGACATAACCACTTTATATGATAACAGAACAACCACATATAACGATATAAGCACCGCATATAAGCAACCATCTCATATAATGATAAAACCACATCATATAATAACATAATCACATCATATTATATCAGAACCTCATATCATGACAAAACCATCGCATATAACGATATCAGCACCTCATATCGTGACAAACCCACCGCATATAATGATATCAGCACCTCATATCATGACAAAACCACCGCATATAGCGAAATTTTGATCTTAAGGCAGCCATGGCGTTCCATATAATGGGCAGCCACGGCGTTCCATATGTACAGCGTATAAGACCAATATTAGTATAGTAAGCAATCTTTCGAGTGTTTTTAAGAATATGTACTAATATTTGTATGTAAGATGTTACACATGAATTGTGTATACATGATAATATATATTCAGTCATTATTATTATTCTAAGGGTCATCATGGTTCACTTAATTAATGGTCTTTATTTAGGTACTAAAAATCTAGTTTAATTAAAAAGTTATGTACTACCCCCACACATGGTTCTTATGTATATAAGATTATATATTCAAGAACTCTGACATACATAAGCTTAATGCATTCTTTACCGATATACGATGAAACATGTGACTGTGAATAATGTGCTCTGATAAGATCACATTCAGACGACATGGGGTAAAACAGGGAGTGGAGTCTTGGTGTGAGCTTTGGAGGGAGTTTTGGAGTCTTGGAGTTTTGGAGTCAGTTTTTGAAGCGAGTTTTTGGAGTCGATTTTTGTGGCTTTTGTTGTGGAAACTTTGAACTGTTTTATATACATATAATTCACTTTCTTTGTGGTTTTAGAGATCTTTGCATTTTTCTGTACAAAGATACTTATCGGATAAATACTTTTACTGGTCAATGGTTTATTACCAGCACATGTTAAAGTATACTGTTTCTGCAGGCCAGTGTTGTCAGCTACGTTTTAGAACTGATGCTAATTAACATAGCAATCATCAAATAATTTTGAAAAACTCCAGCCAAAAAATGCATGACCAGCATTACTAGAATAAATTAAGTTATGATACTGTTCTGCATTTAATCCCAAACCATAGAAAGTGCATGTCCTCTCCTTATCAGCTTGGTACTTTACACTGACAATACCCAGTCTGCAGACACACCTTGCTATAAACATTACCAGTACTGTTATTTCCCCAGCAGGTTGTCGAAACAGTGAATTAAGAAATCTATGCCTTAATTCACTGGTCGAAATAAACACTCATTAATGACCCCGAGTCTTGGAGTGTCAGTGGAGCATTGCTCATCTATATTTTATTACCGCTCACTGATAAGCATTCACCAACTTTATGAGATGAAATGGTATACATAATATTGTTATGAACCATAATCTGGGAAGTATTGTTAACTTACAAGATGTTGAGAAGTTTTAAATTACATACCTGATATAAAATACAACACCGTTCAATATCAAGATAAAACAAGTGTCCTGTGCGGATATTTCTGTTTGTACTTTGTTAAAAAATTGCAAGAAGGAAATAGTGTGTACGATATTTTTTTACAAATTATTAAAACCATACAAACCAATAGAAAATGAAAACATTATAAAATCATATTTTGTAAACGAAGTTTAATCTAATCATATTATATATGAGTTACTGTATTAAAGAAAAGATGGTTACTGAAAATATTAATCCTCAGTATGTGTTAGCCAAAAATGGTAGAAAAATGTTAAGAGCAACTTGTGCATCTTGCGGTATTACTAAAACACAGTTTGTTAAAAACACAGGTGGTAATATTGATATTCACAAAGTGTTACTTCCTGTATTACCTAATCATATTATATATGTTGTTGTGGGTTGACCAGGGTGTGGAGTTTTATAACAAGACGCTTAAGCAATTCCTTGATGATAATAATATTAAAATGAATCACACTTTTAATTTCGGAAAAGCTGTAGTAATTGAACGATTTAACAGGACATTAAAAGAAAAGATGTGGAAATATTTTACGGCAAACAATACAAACGCATTTTAGATGTGCTACAGATGATGGTTGATAAGTATAATAATACAAAACATCGAAGTATTAAAATGACACCGATTGAGGCCAGCGATGAGAAAAATAAAGGAACAGTGTATTTCAACTTGTATGGAAAGATGAAAAGTAATCAAATTAAGCCAAAGTTTAAAATAGGTGATAATGTTAGAATCAGCAAATATAAAAGAACGTTTGAGAAAGGTTATACCCCGAATTGGACTGAAGAAATATTTGCTGTTGGTGAGATTCAAAACACAAATCCTGTGACATACAAAATAAAAGATTTAAATAATGAAAACATTGACGGAAGCTTTTATGAATTAGAAATGATAAAAGCAAAGCAAGAAATATTCAGGATTGAAAAAGTAATACGACGTGATTATAAAAAGAAACAAGCATTCATTAAATAGAAGGGATACAATGAGGATTTCAATAGTTTGGTTCCGTTTAAGAATATTGAAAATATTAAATAGCAAAGTGTAGAAATATGATGAAGACTTTGTTTAATGAGTCGCAAATGTTTTAGTTATTTGCAAAATTAATAGAAACTGGGGTTTTTGGTAAAGTTCTTCCTAAGCGAAGGGTAATCAAGCAGTTTTGTGTAGTTGTGTGGGGTCTGGCAGCAAGCATGGCATCGTCATTTTTTGATGTTTGCAAATGTTTGTGTTAAAGGCAACAGGAGACAACTAATAATGGTTAATTATTTGTCGCGAGGGAGGAACTGGCCTGGTACTCTCAGTTTCTGTACTACTTTGGGGGAAATCGTATAGGAGTTATGGAGAAATAGCAGACAAAATAAATGTTTTCTTAGAAAAATATTCAAGAGGCCAGAACTGACATCAAACACCACTGATCCAAAACCACACTACGATATGCGTATCTCCATCATATGATGCAGATGTTTCTCACACAGTTTGCTGAAAACCCATCAGGTGGTTATAGAGAAATAGCGCATGCTAGATTTGTTTGTGTAAACATATTTAAATGGCCATAGCTCGGTCAGAAATGATCGAACCAGAACGGAGGAATGTGCATCTCCATTGCATACTGATGCTTTTCACAAACTGTTAAACTGTTGTGAAAAAACATCAAGGGGTTATGAAGAATTAGCGCGGAAAAGATGTGTGTGTTATGAACATCTCCACTTCATAATGATGATTTTTATAAAAGTTTGTGAATTTCCATCAAGGGGTTATGGAGAAATGGCGTGGACAATATTTTGAACAGACCGACCACCCTCCCGAACGATAGTCAAGATCATCTGTGACGCTTAATTGCTTGTTTTCAGGAAAAATGTCTAGAACTGTTCTCCTAAAAAATTAGATTTTATTGAGATTCTGGTTACTGTATCGTTTCTGATGGGGGACTGTCCTAAATATCATTTTAATGAAGTTTCATCAAAATCCTTCAAGCGGTTTCAAAGAAGATGTCATTTTTAGCCTTTTCCTATATAACTCTATGTAAACTTTGAGTCGCAGTGGTGGCCATTTTGATAATTCGACGATAACGAAAAACACAAACTTGATAGAAGCCAACCCAAGGAACATGTTTATGGAATTTCACAAAAATGGAATAAGTGGTTTCGGACCTCCGATTTGTGTTTTTCGCGGCTACCAGTCATCCAAGATGGCCGCCATGGCTAAAATTAGGTCAAATTTAAGGAAATTTCAAACGACATCTCCTCCAAAACCACTTATTCCATTCTTGTGAAATATCATATACATGTTCCTTGGGTTGGCTTCTATGCCGTATGAGATATGATGCATGCTACGGCGTGTGATTATCACAACATTAGTAGCAGTGTTCCACTGTCTTTCACAATCTATAAGATGCATGTTATAGAGTGTGATTATCACAACATTAGTAGTAGTGTTCCACTATCCTGCTCAACCTGCAAGAGTGTGTGGTATGAGATATGATGCATGATATCGAGTGTGATTTCCACAGCATTAGTAGAAGTCTTCAACTAGTCCACGCGTTCTGCAAGCGTGTGTGATGTGGTCTTGAGATTGACACACCATGTTGTACATGAACTTTCACATCTGCATAAGAGTGTGTGACATGAAATCACTTGCCACAGTTAATAACTTAATGGGAGTTAACTTAATATAGTATATTATTGTACCTTAGCTCTAATGATTTTCCTTTGTTCTTGCTTATGATATATTTTTCATAAACCTGAAGGTCTGAGCCTAAACCGTGCTATAAATGCCGGTATATTTCAGCCGTGCTATAAAAGACAGATTCGGCAGTTTTACCATGGTCTACTCAATTGTGTTGTAATGTTTACACACAACCGGTCAATCAAATATGTAAAACAGGACTATACATTATCAAAACAGCACTCCTTGACATTGGATTTATCCAATAATATACACAGGCGATTGGCTGCAATAATCAAAACATGGGTCATGCTCATGCCGCGTGATAATGCTATTTCTTGTTTGGATCGAGCTGTTGTTTTTACTAAAAACTGCATCAACCTAAAACTTCTTGCACATGCGAAGTTGGATAAATGGCTCAGGTACAGAACAGTTATAGCATATTTTTCTTGTATGCGTTTATACTGCGTTTATACTGCACTTTCAGGCCTGTGGCCCTCGAGAAGCCCTCGAGAAGCATTATAAATATAATGCAATAAATATTACATATATATATATGTATATATAAATGTTTGTATGTGTATATATATATGTATGTGTACAGTAATAATTAATACCATGATGCATGTTTATATCTATATTATGTTATGCTATTACCTTTCATTTGTGTTTATTGTTAATCTAAATGTAGGAAATAAAGACATAAATGAGAAAATTGATATGAATATAGATATAAAATAAGAACAGGAAAAGCAGCATTCAAGTCAACCACAAACACCAAAAAGAAATATAAAAAGATCGGACAGGGAAAGTAGCATTCAAGGAGGACAGTCAACCGCAAAACACAGAAACAAACACGCAAACAGACAAAAAAGAAGGCAAAAGCAATAATAAACGCAAACGACATCACAAACACAAAAGGGTTGACAATAGGGCTGCCGCCTTGGAACGGTCAGTGGCAAAGTAGGCCACTGGGGGTTTAAACCGGTTCTAGGGTGCATCAATCCTCACACTTACCCTACTGTCATCCCGTTAAAACAGGACAGTGTATATAAAGAAATCCCCTCCATGATCTAATCTCTAACCAACAAGGCAGCATCAATAGGCAATATAAGTATGCTCGTGTAAATATAATACAAAAAAACAATAGCTTAGAAAGCCACAATGAAGGTACTCAATGACTTGGGAGAAGCCAGAGCAGTAGAGAATAAACCATTAAGGGCACGACAAGAAAGATCATAGACAAACATCAAACGTCACCGTTCCAATGGGCTTTACGTAGGCGTCATCATAGGGTCCACAGTCTGTCCGGTCATCGTACAATTAAAGAGGAAAGCATAGTGGCGAACTGTAAAAGGGTCCACCACCAAGCAAGCAGTACGTTGCAATATGACAAGTTTAACAAAGATAGTATGAAAGTGATCATGACCAAGAATCTTACGAAGTTTATAAATCACATCACCATAGAAGTCAGGTTGTGATATTCCTTGTAGCAGAAGAGTCCTTAAATTACTTTTATATTTGGAAAGAAGATCAGGGTTACGATAATACAATTTTGCAAAGGTTTTACGAAGTTTATGGTAACGGTAACCCTGATTGTGTAACTTTATAGTTATACAATGATTACGAATATTAAAGTCCTCAACTCGAGTACAAGCTCTAGAAAAACGAATAAGTTGTGACACATATACCCCATAAGAAGTTGCTCGGGGAACATCCACATCCAAGTGGGGATAATTAACAATGTGAAAATTAAAATCATCTCTCTTGTCATAGATTTTGCTAATTATTTTACCATTTTCAATCGAGAGATCTAAATCAAGAAAAGAAGCGTTATTATCAGATATATTAGCTTTGTTAAGCTAAAGTTCTTTAGGATAAATATAATTAACCATAGTTGGAAAGAAAGGGTTGTCAATGTTCAATATGTCATCCAGATACCGAGAGGTGTCATTAAAGGCTTCCATAACATCTGCCTGGGTATCTGGTGAAAGACTCAACATGAAATCCCTTTCATAGCAAAATAAGAACAAATCTGCGAAAAGTGGTGCACAGTTCGTACCCATAGGGATACCAACAATTTGTCTATAAACGGTGGTTAAGGAATCCAGTACATAGTAGGCAGTTTATTTTGCTTATCATTTACACCAGCCTTGAAAGTAGTGCACTGAGCGATATGTGCGGAAACAACATCATCCTCAGTAGAATTAACTGGAGTATACGAGTTGGTGCTGCCGAGTTCCAGAGATACCAAACACACATAGAAACAAAAAACAAATTTAAAGATGAATAAAAGGCCAAATAAGACATCACAAACACAAAAAAGGGTTGACAATAGCGCTACCGCCCTGGAACGGTCAGTGGCAAAAAAAGGCCGCTTTTTTTTTATTAACATAGTCAAAATTCACTCGCTGTTATGAGTCTTTGGACATTATTGGGTTATTGCCGTAGTTATTTCTTATAACATTGATTTCGTCGTGTTCTTAACTAGTATTCGAGTTCCAATGCGCGTTTCTGAACACCCGTATATCGTGAGGTCCATGAAGTCTAAATATTTCGTGATGTTATTATAAAATCGGCACTTCAAAAATGAGAAAAATGGTCCTATAGATATTACAGCATCCAAACGCAATGGTATCGTAGGTCCGCGCTGAACCACACACAAAGAGCAAATTAACTACACAATGAAAAAGACAATACACAACAGAAAGAGTGGTGAAGACAGGGTTACCGACTTGGAACCGTCAGTAGGCAATATGGCCCACTGGTTAGCTTAAATCGATTTTAAGTGTACACAACCGCGCTATTATCCTGTCTTCAGCGATCAAATTGACAAGACAGTGTAAATAAACGTACATTCCATCTATAGAACAATAAAATACACATCTAGAGAAATCTAGGATACGACCAGAAACCCAAGGGACGAAAGTTCATGCACCAACCTCCCCTTTCAGGGTTTCAGAAGGTGCAATCCTGGAGTCCCAAGAGGTTGTCACAAGAAAAAGGTGATGCGTAGTGACTGACTGTAGAGAGGTCAATTTCCAATTATGAAGTACGCTATAATATTAAAGGGTCGTATCCTTTTCTGACGAATTTCCTGATTAATTTTGTAAAGTGGTCAGGAAATCGGCCAGACACTTTAAATGTCGATGTTTATAGATCACATCTCCATCTCCATAGAATAAGGCTTGTGATATTCCTAGTCGCAGAAACGTGTTTAGGTGGTTAACCGTTCGAAATATGGTGCATATAATCCTGGTAATTGGTAAATATTTTATAAGCTATTTTTTACTACTACTATTTTGCTGTAGGAAAGTCAGTGAACGAGATAGTCGACATTCTCCTGATATTTGTTATAATAATATTTCCTTTGTATCTTCATATCACGTATTGTCAAACAGTAAGTTATTTATTCGAAAGCCATAATAACACATACTCAATGTCTAAATGTTGGAATTGCAAAACATGAACAATATACTAGTAAGTGCACAATTTCTAACATAAACTTTCAAACTGGACAGTCCAATTTTCCTTAAGACTCGGATAACCGCAGTGGATCAAGTCTAAAACCAAACTGACCTCTCAATCATACAACTTAAAATCGCTTGCAAAAAATGTGCATTCCATAGCAGTCCAATTAGTTCATTGAAACCAAGACAATATAAACGTCCATATTATCCAATAAAAGGCAATTTGTCTAGTATACTTAAAAGTGACAGGTATCTTATTCAATTTCCTTTGTGACATAATCTTGTCATTACCGTCGTAATTATTGAACATATAGACAGCATATTACCGAACATAACTTATACAAAATAAACGATGATTTCAAACGTTAGTGTTCAACTAACAACATTCAACAATTTCGCAAGACATAATACAAAATTAAACATTTTACCGGAGATCTCCATAAAATGTCATAATGAAATACTACAGTTTAACAAATACAGAAGTTTACGTAAAGTGAATAAATAAAAATAATTAAATTTATGTTACTGCATTGAAAAGACAAAAATGATAAGGAATGTCTCAACATGATCATTATGAATCCCACATTGTATGTACTGTGCAGTTCAGGGTGACTAGATGTCGAATTTAATGTCGAATTGAGATTGTTTATTTACTTTTTGGCTTGCACCTCCGGGTGCTAGACTATATATTGATTTCGGTTTTTCAGCGGAAGTAACCGCTTCTTCTACACAGGTAGACGCTTGTTTCCGTTTAGTCTGGTTCTCTGACCCACGAATAGAACATAATTGAATAGAATAACTTTCACTAACCTGTTATTTGATTTGATTTACTGTTAACTGTTTTAAATTAATTGTTATATGTTATCCCCAAAAAAATATTATTACTCGCTATATGTTTTCATACCGGTTATGGTTAGATAGATTGAAAATAGACGCTCCTGTATTTGTTAGCAATCCTGCCGTAGCCATCCGACAAGCTCTGCAAACCCCACAAAAATCTCATTTGAACTACTCTGTTTACACAGTAAAAAAACAAAAACAAAAACATGTTGGCGTTATTTTGAAATATTATAGCGCATGACTGTGCAATCTCTGCCAGGGACTCATGTGACTCTGTCAACGTCTAGGAAAGTAATCTGTGATTACATGATAATTTGTTATAAGACCATAGTTAACATATCAAAATAGCGAACGGAAATAAACACCGTAACAGGACACCACTAATAATACGAAGGTGCAGATGATTTAGTGGTAAACAATCGAACGAAACACCGTTTAGTGTGTACACGTTGATGTATTTAGGTTAGTACTTTAATTTAAGGTATGCTGTTTAGAGCTATGATCTTTTTGAAAGTGCTGGTAAGCAGAGACGCTATACTGTAACCTTATGGGTAACGCAACGGTGGTGTGCATTTTGAATATTTTAACAGCGGAGTGATATGCCAAAGTATAAACTTTATTACACCGCATTACATATATATATATATATATATATATATTTAAACCTTTCATATAAAGATGAGTAGGGAAAAATAAGTTCCATCAGTATTTTTTTATTTTCATCGTTTTCCAATATTCTTGGCATTTGCGCAGACGTTAACGAGGTTGTACGTGGATGCAAGGAAATACAACTCTCGGTAGACCGCGCGATCGTAACTACTTTTGTTTTGGAATGAAGACCATTATATCTAGCAAACAGAATATAGTAAACAGAATAACACAGTTACACGTTTTAATAAAAACACCCCTACCATAGAAAAATGGAATGTTCGTTCGTCATTTTGGTTTTCGACTGTCTTCGGTTAGGGTGTAGGGTGGGGTGGGGTCAAAATGAATGTTTGGATTGCGAAGCTTAGCGGATGGCTAATGCAAGAATGCAAACAGATACAGGAGCGTCTGTTTTCATTCTGTGTAACCATCTCGGGTATAAAAACATATAGTAAGTAATAACAAATCAATTTATATTCGACGTCTAGGCACCCTGAAATGCACTCTAATATGTTTTTCATTTTCTTCAAATGTATAATCAATATACTGCCTCAGTTCAAGTAAGTATACAAGTCGAACAGGAACTGTAACTTTCGCAGAACACCGTCAACCAAAACACGCATTAAAACAAATTTGAGTCAATCAAAAATCTGGTCAATGTTAGACCATTCGCTCCGATTCTTCCAACTCATAGCTTGCGCCTGCATTACTCGTCATTGGCAACATCTCTAAAACAAATTTTAGTCAATCAAAATTCTGGTCAATGTTAGACCATCCGCTCCGATTCTTCCAACTCATAGCTTGCCCCTGCGTTACTCGTTAATGGCAACATCTCTAAAACAAATTTGAGTCAATCAAAGATCTGGTCAATGTTAGACCATTCGCTCCGTTTCTTCCAGCTCATAGCTTACGTCTGCGTTACTCGTTTCTTCTAACTCATAGCTTACGTCTGCGTTACTCGTTAATGGCAACATCTCTATATCAACACCGTGCCTTGTCTTCTTTACCTAGAAATAAAATGTATACGGGGTTCTTATTGCTACCAATTGTTGCCAATTGTACATATTATTAAATACAAATGTAGTCAGATTAAAAACAAGAATTTAGTATAGCCTTAAAGCATCACATGAATTAATATTAATGATATATGCACCAAAAACTAGTCGAATTGTCTAGTTTTCCGGACCAAATTGTATGAGTTAGCTCACATGCCAAATTATCGGATCCAATCAGATTGCTGGTCGTGGCATTTGCTATATACTATTGAACATAGCAAAAACCGACTGTGCCTTTGGCGCAGTTGGTTAAAGCGTCGTCTACTATGTGTCTACTGAACCGATGAATCAGGGTTCGAGCAGTGGCAAAGTAGGCCACCCCCAGTGAATATAGCAAATGCAAATTTGACATGATTTATGTGATGCGTTCTGTGGATGCTGTACTTCCTTTACGATTTGCATCTATTTTGATGGTGTTTTAATCTCTTACATGTATATTTGTAAATGTCGGTTGTTTCTATGATTGGTACAATCAACAATTATTTCTGAATTATTTCTTTATATGTTCCAGAATTGTAACCAAGGAGTTGTTTTATGGTTGATGCAATTATACATGTACCTGGTTCTATATATTATTTTCAATATTGCACATACAAAGGATGAGTTCATGCTTAACAAACTGTTCGCCTCATTAACATAATTATATCTTTTAAGTGGCACATGACACTTTTGATTATTAAAAGAATCCCAGCGTCACTAAAGTTTTCTTCGCAATTCATAGTATTTAAGTATTAATTTATAAAACTAAATATTGATCGAGTGCATGTGATTATAATGTCATATTGATGTCGTAACACATATCACATATCCTGACCTAACAACCGAGAAAAAATATTTGAAGTTGATGTTCCCGGTATTTAAATATGTAATAGCAGCTTTAAAATAAATTCAGTGTTTGATAAATGATTCAAGATTTTGACGATCCATGTAATTAAAAAAATGCCGCATATCCTTTAAGCAAACAAATAGTCTCCAATGATACTAATTAGTTGTATATCTAGCTGCTCGAACACATATCTAAATGCTTAACATTTATCTACTAATCGTAATCTTGTTTTTCATTATGCTTAAATCAATCTGCGCATACAAATTAAATTGAAATTGGTATGTAGAGTTGCTGACATATATGTCTGCCCAACATGTTTGCTAAACAAAACCTAAAATAAATATATACTCACTTTTCTGAAATGCTTGTATGCAGATTTCAAACCGTGTAATGGGTTTACTTGAAAGAACATTGAACATGCTATTAAAACCATAAGAGACAAACATGTATAGGTTACAGCTGCGATATAGATAATTGTCACAGACTGACAAAAAACCGTCTTGGATGTCAGAGATTTAGCAAACCAAAATGAGCCAATCGGACATTCATTCAGACACATGTTATCGTAAACAAACGTTTTAAGGCAATTAGTCTGGTCTATGCATGTATTGTCATCCAGTAATTTGTTGCCACCACACTGATGTACGCATTTTTTATCGTCTATATACGGGCGTTCAGACGGACATGTTGAAACACAAACGTCTCCATCCCTCGGTTTATCGTCACTGCAGCTTTGTGTACATCTGTCATTTTCATAAAGTATCCCATTTGGACACTTCTTTACACAATTGTCAGGAGACCCTGATAAGTAGAATAAACCCTTTGGACATTTATCGATACACACGTCGTTATGTGTTAACACTGGGCACTGATATATACATGCATTATTTGATATGTATGTCCCAAATGGACACTTATCGACGCAATACAGAGTCGCCTTGCCTATGTTATCTTTAAACTGCAGTGTGTCATTTGGACACTTCAGTATGCAAGTGTTTTTGTAGTTAAAATACTTACAATTGACACATGTATTGTTGGGTAAGACAACTGAACCATTAGGACATTTTTCCAAGCATTGGTAATAACCATTTCCTTTCGAAATAGTGTCAACAAATTTAACATACTTTGCACTGTATGGACATTCAGTTTTGTATTTAAAACATGTCCTGTCGAATAAAAAGGAATTGTTTTCGTACGACATCACACAATTATTGTTTTGATTTAGGTATCCATCAGGACAGTTGTCATAGCAGTAAGTCTTTCCATCAAATAGAACGGTGAATGAAAATGGTGCTAGAACAGGGCATTCTGTCAGACATGTATGATTGTAAATCTTGCGCAGTTGTGAACAGGCATGAACACACGAATTATTTTCCCTTAAAGTGTTTACTGTGCATTGTTCAACGCATTGCTTTGTGTCATTTATGAAGAAACTAACAGAAGTCGGACAAACCGGAACGCACATATTTTTGTTAACAAACATTTCGCTGTCACATCGTTCGATACACTCTGAGCCATTCAAAACTTTGTTTCCACAAGATGCTACACATTTAAACATAGTATTGTTTATTTCAAAACTGAAATATGGCATGCTGGACGGGCATTCACTAACGCAATTTCCCTTGTACACGTACTTTTGTTTTGAGGGGCATGTTGAAACACACAATGTATTGTTTAAGTTATAAGTAGGTACACCATATTTGTTATCGCACTGTAAAGTGCATAGGCGCTCTCCCAGACTAATATTATATATCATAGGCTTCTCAATAGGACATTTCGGAACGCATATACTTTGGGAAGCATTCGTATAGAGATATAATTCCTTCGCACATTTAGACACACATGATCCATTTTGATATTTCATTGGATAAGGACATTCCATTACACACATCGTCTGGTTATGTAAAGTATATTGGATATATGAATCGTTCGGACATATGCTCATACAGATATAATTCAAACTGACGAGTTCTTTGTAACATTCAGAAAGACACGTGCCGTTATAAGTATACTGCTTGTCAATCGGACAATAGTTCGTACATTGCAAGCCTACATTCTTATCATTCAGTACGACTTGAAAGGAATATTTTAATGAATTTGGGCATACGGATAAACAATTGTTGCCTTCAATAAATTTTGCATGTTCAGGGCACGCGTTGACGCACGTGTAATTTAAGTCTAACATATGTCCAGGGCAAGTCTCGAGGAAGACCTGAATAGTTTGAAAATTCAAACCAATAGTGATAACATTTTGCAGTGTGTATTTGTGGGTCTCCGGGCATTTATCCAGGCATTGATTGTTAAGCACCACTCTATCGCCGCAATGAAACGTGCACATTCCTCCATTTCGATATGTGTTTTCAGGACATTCATAGACGCATCCAGCATTAGTGCAGTAAGGTTTGTCATATGAACAAACGTTTTTAGTTTGACAGTTAATTCCATTGGTAGATTTCTGCAAGTATATGAAATCATGTGTTGCATAATTTAATATAAACTAGGACTGGTTAATATGTTACAACATCAAATCTCTTAATTTTTACTTGGTCAATGTTAGGAAATATTAAATTGTACACATATTAGTTTAAAATTATTTATTTTACATCGATTGTAACGAAAGCTCTATGAACTTATTTGAATCACTCTCGATGTCTTCCTGGGTAGAACCAGTACTAAGCAATGCAGATAAAGTGTCTTCTTCAGGGACACAACGCATATGGCAATGACGGGAATCGAACCCACGACTTTTGGATCATGGGTCCAACGCTCTACCACTAGACCACAGCGCTCGAAATTGTACACATATTGTTACATATATACGAAATAATGAAAGAGGACACTTTAAGTAAATGTGGAAAAAAAAGGATTGCGTCGCGTCAGTTCTGAGATATCGGGCGAGGATAACATCTTTCTTACAAAACTATCACACATTTCATGAATACTACACGTAGATACAAAAGTCGAGCATAAAATGTAGCATTTACAGATCGCGGTTTACCAAAACACGTATTCAGAGCAATCAAGGATATCAAGAAAACTGTTAGAAGAATTATGCGATACCACAAACATAAACGGGTTGACAACAGGGGTATCGCCTTGGAACAGTTTTAGTGTGCACCAATCCCCACTCTTACCATAATATCATCCTAATTAAACAGGATAATAAAAATAGGAAATCCCTGCCAGTCTATATACGCTAAACAACCGGACAGCATTTACACGATATAAATAAAACACGACGATAAGCATGTATACATAAAACAAGAGGCCCAAGAGAGCATGTGTTCCCTGGTTAATAATGGTTCTTATAACAGGGGAATGGGTATTAAGATGGGGTGTCAGATTTGGCTGGTTTAAACCCACGACCCCAGGTTTTCACTAAAAAGTGGATATAAAAGTCGAACAGGACATGCAGCATTCAAGGATCACAGTCAACCACAAACACGCACAGAAATAAACAACAACTACAGAGATTAATATGCAAGAACTATGTCATTTTTATAGATTCCAGGGCAAATAACTCCATCCAATACCATCCGATATTCATGATTGAAGAACTTATTATTATGACCATTTTGTAAAAATAGTGTTAATATTGGAAGTAAAATGGAAAGGCTATAGAGGTAACAAGGCCAAGTAATGCCGTGTTTGCTAATGCAATGCCAGATAACTCACTTTAGGGACCGGGCAATATTTATCGGGGGGTTGGGACCGGTGCATACAAAAATGTTATATAAAAAAATGTACGTCCCATGGCAAGCAAACGAAAAAGAAGGTATCGTCTCATGGTTTGTAGCGACAAAAAAAGTATCTGTCCCATGCCATTTTGCACCATTCCCAATGCCCAGATAAATATTGCCAGTGCATGGTCCATAAGCACCCTCCTTACCAAATGAGGTTTGCTGCAAGCTTGCAGCGAACAATTTTGTTCACCATAACAATTCTTAATTGTTCGCCAATGTTAGCCAAAACATCATCGCAAAACTTAGATTTTATACAGAATTTTATTATTTCCAGTTATTTACTACTAAAGTGAAATTTGCATTTTATGTCAAAGGACAAGCTACTTGAACAACAAGTGTAATTGTTTTCGTGGAACCATATTTTTAAACATTATTTAATTGTGTTCATTGCAAGAACATTTTTAAATACCAAACATCATGATAATTCCAGCATTTAAAACCAGAACAATAAATGGGTGTAATGCAGCAATGACAGCACACGACATCTCCATGAAAATAGGAGTAATGCAGAAATGACAGCGCTCGACACCTCCATGAAAATGGGAGTAATGCAAAAAATGACAGCGTTCGACATCTTCATAAAAATGGGAGTAATGCAGAAATGACAGTGCTCGACATCTCCATGAAAATGGGAGTAATGCAAAAATGACAGCGTTCGACATCTTCATAAAAATGAGAGTAATGCAGAAATGAAAGCGCTCGACATCTCCATGAAAATGGGAGTAGTGCAAAAATGACAGTGTTCGACATCTTCATAAAAATGGGAGTAATGCAGAAATGACAGTGCTCGACATCTCCATGAAAATGGGAGCAATGCAAAAATGACAGTGTTCGACATCTCCATGAAAATGGGAGTAATGCAAAAAAATGACAGCGTTCGACATCTTCATAAAAATGGGAGTAATGCAGAAATGACAGTGCTCGACATCTCCATGAAAATTGGAGTAATGCAGAAATGACAGTACTCAACAGCGCTCGATATCTCCATGAAAATGAGATTAATGCAGAAATGACAGTGCTCGACAACTCCATGCAAATGGGAGTAATGTATAAATGGCAGCACTCGACATCTCCATTAAAATGAGAGTAATGCAGAAATGACAGTGCTCGACATCTCCGTGAAAATGGGAGTTGTGCAAGAATGATAGCGCTCGACATCTCCATTAAAATGGGAGTAATGCAGAAATGACAGTGCGCGACATCTCCGTAAAAATGGGAGTAGTGCAGGAATGATAGCGCTCGACATCTCGATTAAAATGGGTTTAATGCAGAATGACAGCGCTCGACATCTCCATTAAAATGGGTTTAATGCAGAAATGACAGCGCTCGACATCTCCATAAAAATGAGAGTAATGCAGAAATGACAGATTTTAATTTTGAGAGGATTTATTTAACTAGTGTCAGTTTATTTAAATTGTGTCGATTTACTTAAATATAGTGAATTTAATTAAATTGTTATACTTTTAGTAAAATGAAGGTCCATTTATGTAGAATTCTCAAAAACCATTTAGTTAAATCGTATGGATATATTTAAATCGTGGGAATACAATCTAAATCGTAAAGATATACTTTAAATCGAGAGCATTTATTTAAATAGTTTCGATGTATTTAAATCGTGTCATTTTATTTACATCGTGTCAATTGATTTAAATATGGTGCAGTCCATGTTATATAGTGAAAAAATCAAAATGTTTTCGAGATAAATATTTTTATTTTTTTTAAAAACAGCGCACCATTGTTCTATTTTATAATTTCAGTCCATTATTTATTTTGAAAAAACATCACCAGAACATTGCAAATAATTTGTTTTTATGCAAATGAAGTTTGCTGCAAAGTTTTATACTATGTAAATGAGTCTGTGGCAAAGTAGCAGCAAACATCGCCAAAACATCGCCAGAAGATTACAGCTAAAAGTGTTATGCAAATGAAGTGTGCTGAGAAGTTGCCGCACACTTTTACTATGCAAATGAGGTCTGCGGTAAAGTTGCGGTGAACATCACCAGAATCTCATTTGCATATTTGTTTGCAGCAACTTTGCCGCATACTTCATTCGCATGGTAAAAGTGTACAGCAACTTCGCCGCAAACTTGTCTGCCGCAGCTTTGCAGCAATGTTTACCGTAGAGTTGCAGCAAACAGTCGCCAGAAGCCTATATGTTTGGTAAGGGGACCTTTTATGGTCTAAGATCACTGCTTCAATATTTGTAATTGTTTTAAAGTGTTTTTTTGGAGGGGGGGTGGGGGGGGGGGGGGGGGTGCAAAGAATTTGACTTAAAAAAAAGTGTACGTCCCATGGCAAGCTAGCGGAAAAAAAGAATCGTCCCATGCTTTGTCGCGACAAAAAAAGTACCTGTCCCATGCCATTTTGCACCGGTCCCAACCCCTCAATAAATATTGCCTGGTCCCTTAGTTTTATCTGATATGCACGGTTGAACAACAACCTGTCCAAGATCTGAATATTCAATACACATTATACACATTAGCAATCAAATCAGACTTGGTCAAGAATTCATCCGAGATCTTATGGATTTATAATTAATCTGTACGTTTTGTCAAGATCGGATCAAACATTGAGGAGCTAGAGTGCCCACAATGCAACATTATTTGCCAATTCAAGTGCAGACAATTCAGCTATTATTGATCGAATCTAGCTGGTTCAAGAACCCGTCCGAGATCATGGATACATAATTAATGTGTAAGTTTGGTTAAGATAGGATGACAAATAGAGGGGATAGAGAGACCACAAGAAAATGGTAACGGAAGGACAACCGACGGACCACGGACGACAAAAGAACCTCGCCTGGCCTTCAGCCAGTAGAGCTAAAACCTTTTAAAAAAACACACAAGAAAGCCACGAAGTACTAAAAAAGAGTATGATAATGGACCTTTGGAAACGGCCGGAAACGACCGAAAACGTCACATAAGAAATATTGCAGTCTCGGTTTGATTGAGACTGTTCATGAGCGGTAGTGAAATATGCTAGCTACCGCTCACGCCCTCTAGCCCTGGGTTGAGCAGAACTCAATATATATAAAATCAATAGTACACAATTTAAACCATTCCGAAGATGGCATGCATATGGTGGTGGACATGAAGTATCTTTCTTCCCCATGTCGTACGGCGTATGGTCCCAGTATCTAATAAAATTAAATGCCCCGAAGAGCGAAATAAACATAATGGAATTTAGTTGGGAGCAGCGTTATGAAGCCTGCATGTCACAAGTAACAGTCAAAAGACTAAATTAAAAAGCAGAAAACATATCCTATAAGTGGTTAAACAATACCCAGAACCTTTAATCGGCCGGAGTAGTGGAACCACTGAATCGAAAATTAAGTAAGAAAACAAAAAGAAATGAAAAAGTACCACCGATAATTAAATATAAGTATCGGGCTTAGCGATCTCCAAAGATCGAATGAATAACAGTACTGATTGCAAGCGCGGGGAGACGTTTTACTGCCGCCACTGTGCTATAAAAACGAGTATGATAATGGACCTTTGGAAACGGCCGAAAACGACACATACGAAATATTGCAGTCTCGATTTGATTGAGACTGTTCATGAGCGGTAGTGAAATATGCTAGCTACCGCTCACGCCCTCTAGCCCCGGGTTGAGCAGAACTCAATATTAATAAATCAATAGTACACAATTTAAACCATCCCGAAGATGGCATGCATATGATGGTGGACATGGAGTATCTTTCTTCCCCATGTCGTACTGCGTATGGTCCCAGTATCTAATAAAATTAAATGCCCCGAAGAGCGAAATAAACATAATGGAATTTAGTTGGGAGCAGCGGTTATGAAGCCTGCATATCACAAGTAACAGGCAAAAGATTAAATTAAAAAGCAGACAACTTATCCTATAAGTGGTTAAACAATACCCAGAGCCTTTAATCGGCCGGAGTAGTGGAACCACTGAATCGAAAATTAAGTCAGAAAACAAAAAGAAATGAAAAAGTACCACCGATAATAAAATATAAGTATCGGGCTCAGCGATCTCCAAAGATCGAATGAATAACAGCACTGATTGCAAGCGCGGGGAGACGTTTTACTGCCGCTACTGTGCTATAAAACAGAGTATGATAATGGACCTTTGGAAACGGCCGAAAACGACACATACGAAATATTGCAGTCTCGATTTGATTGAGACTGTTCATGAGCGGTAGTGAAATATGCTAGCTACTGCTCACACCCTCTAGCCCCGGGCTGAGCAGAACTCAATATTAATAAAATCAATAGTACACAATTTAAACCATCCCGAAGATGGCATGCATATGGCGGTGGACATGGTGTATCTTTCTTCCCCATGTCGTACAAAGTTACTTGGTAGAAAGAAACTATAGCAACAACAGAATAAACCGTTAAATCCACGACAAGACAAACGTAAAGGCTTACGTTAAACAAGTCCTTACTATTCAGGACAGACCACGGACGACAGAAACGTCATCCTATAACTTCGCCTGGCCTTCAGCCAGTAGAGCTAAACTATTTTTAAAAACAAACAAGAAAGCCACGAAGTACTAATGTACTTGGTAGAAAGAAACTATAGAAACAAGAGAATAAACAGATAATTCCACGACAAGACAAACGTAAAGGTTTACATTAAACGAGTCCTAACTTTTCAGGATTTAGGTAGACATCATCATAGAGTTTACAATCGATCGGGTAATCGCACAATCAGAAACAGAAATAAATCGTAGTGATAAAATGTAAACGAGTCTGCCACTAAGCATGCAGTCCATTCCAAAAGCATAGGGTCTTATGATAAATGTTTGAACATGTTTGATAAAGATTATATGAAAGTGATCATAACCAAGGATCTTAAGACGTTTGTAAATCACATCACCATGTAAATCACATCACCATATACCTCAGGTTGTGGTAGTCCTTGCGAAGAAGAGTTCTTACATTATTTCAAAGGCAATTCTAAGTTGGTATAAAAGTCATACAGGATATGTAGCATTCAAAAAACGTTCAGTGGCAAAAAGGCCGCTAGGGGTTTAAACCAGGTTTTAGGGTGCACCAAACCTCCAACCCTATTGTCATTCCAGTTAAACGTTACAGTATGATTAAGGAAATTACCGTCGGACTAACTAGACAGCATTAAAAGGAAATATAAGTAAAATACAAAGATGATCTTTTATCCTATATAAATATAAACAAAACACAAGATTGAAAACACATTAAAAGTTACCATCGTTTTCAGAATTAGGAAGACGTCGTCAGATGGTCCGAAATACATCGCGTCATGAAGAAAGCATAGTGGCGAATTGTAACTGGGTCAATCACATTGCAAAATGATAGGGTCATAACCAGCTTTGATAAACTTTTAAACATGTTTATTAAAGACAGTATGGAAATGATCATGACCAATAATCTTACAAAGTTTTTAAATCACGTCACCATAGACGTCAGGTTACGATAGTCCCTTCCGCAGATGAGATCTAAAATTACTTCTTTATTTTAAAAGTAGATCACGGTTACCATAATAAAGGTTTTTCGAAGTATATTGTAATGGATATGCTCGTAAATTAGCTTTTTAGTTAAATAAAGGTTACAAATGTTAAGGTCCTCAACTCGACTACAAACTCTAAAAGATAAGTTGAGAAACATACACCCTTTAGCGTTCTGGCAATATCCCTGTCTAAGTAATGATAACTAATAATGTCAATATTGAAGTAATCTCTCTTGCCAAAAATTCATCATTTCGCCATTTTATTCGAGAGATGTAAATCGAGAAAAGAAGCGTCAATAACATAACTATATGCCATATTAAGCTTATATTCCTTTAAGATATATATTACTAACCATAGTAGAAAAGAAATGGTTGGCAATAGTCAGTATAGTGTCTATCTAGATACCAAGAGATTTTATTAAAGTATTCAATAACATCTGCTTGGGTATCTGATGAAGAACTCAATATAAACTCCCTTTCACAGCAATACAAAAACACATCTGCGACAAGAGGTATACAGTAAGTACCTAGTTCTCTATCAATCTCCTTGACGTCGGGAACTAATATTGTGAAAATAAATAAGGAAAAGGGTATCCCTTGGAACCAACAAAACCAGAGAGAAAAGTAGCAGTCTCGGTTTTATTGATTCTGTTCATGGGAGTTGCTGTATGGGGCTACACCACTCATGACCTCTAGAACCTGCTTTAAAGGTATTCTATTTTAAACAGGCTCTGATTATGCTTGATGATCCCGAATTGTTTTCCACTAAGGTTCCAAGGCGGTAGCTTTATTATCAACCATTTTATGTTTGTGATCTTGTGTTACGGACGGGTAAAATGTAACAATAAGAGAAGGACAAAACCAACAACAACAACTTTTAAAATATATAAAAAAATTATTCAAATTGTACAATGAAAAATATTCACTTACAACTTTCAGCCACTCCGGAAAAACTCCCACGGGACCCATTCTATATATACTAATTGTAATACCTATATTATATAGGATTATCTGATCTTTTTTACTTAAATGATCTGCCCTTTTGACTTTGTCGTTAAACTATTTATACCATTGATTATCTGTCCATTTTAAGCAAAGTCAGACGGAACTGGACAATAATTTTCATCATCGCGGTACATATCATATTATACCATAGAATATTTAATTTTTCTACATTTGGATGTATTTTAATTCGAGAAGCTCTTTCCTGTTTTTATCCAGCTCTCGTTGATAATTATCCATTTCAGCCAGCAATCTTTTTTCGCTTATTGATTTGGCTTTTTTTGGTGTCCATAAATCATCTACATTAAGAACTACATCATATTCTACTTGGATTTGCTTGCTTACTATTAATATTTTTCTATATTTCTTTTTTGAATCGAGTTTTTGGCACATATTTTCTATATTTGCTTGTTCGATAACTAATAATGCTCTATCATATATGTTTTTTAAGCCTTAAATATTTATTTAGTAATTTGAATGTCCTTAAACGGACCCAACTATTCAAATCATTATTATGACCCTTCCACTTAACCAACGCTTGTTTCTTTTTATAATCACGTCGTAGACCTTTTTCAATTCTAAATACTTCTTTATTCGCTTTCATCATTTCTAATTCGTAAAAGCTCCCGTCAATCTTTTGATTGTTTAATCCTTTTATTTTGTATATAATAGGATTAGTACGTTGAATTTCATCAATAACACATATTGCTTCCATCCAGTTTGGTGTATACTCTTTCTCAAATGTTCGTTTATATTTACTGATTCTAACCTTGTCTCATATTTTAAACTTAG